>JAJJMA010162829.1:0-16336 GCA_023529015.1 Papaver nudicaule | reverse complement strand
TCAACGATATGAGATTTAGAGTCTGGAACCATGATTTATTTTCTACATATGGAATTTAAAGTTCAACCAATATTTGGTACTGGTAAAAATACTTTAGAGTTCGAAACCATGACTTAGTTTTGATCATATGAAAACTAGAATTCGAAACCTATATTTGGTTTTGACCATATTGAATCTAGAGGTCGAAACCTACATTTGGTTTTGCATATAAAATGTAAGATTCAAAACCTAACTTCGGTTTTGACATATGGAATCTGGAATTTGAAACCTAACTTTGGTTTTGACAAATTAGAACTAAAATTCGAAATCTAACTTTGGTTTCATGGAAATGGTATTTAGACTTCGAACTCTACTTTTGGTTTCGTTGAATGAAAGTTGGAGTTCAAAACCTAAGTTTGATGGTTGTTTCACTTTTGTGAATTCAAACTGCAACTTTGGTTGTCAAGTCACTCTTAGATAATATGTCTTGCTCGTGTAAGTATTTAATTTTCTAATCGCCACTAATAGTATTTCAATATCTTATTATTTATTTGACGACTACCACACTTGTATCTTATATGTGTGTTTGAATTGAATTCTTGAATCTTATGAATGTCATTTATTCAAATCAAGAATTCGTGTGGTACAACATTACTAATGTCCATGATTCATACTATGTGCTTTTATGGCATATTTTTTAATGTATGATTTCTTAACTCATGTCGTGAACATGGTTCGTCCATTCATAGACATTCAAGGCTTGGTCGATACTTGTATACGTTTCCTAATGTCGACCTAAGTTTGACATCATCCCACTTACACCTAATCTTGTTGTCTTGATTTTTCAAGCACTCTTCAAGAAATTTAGTGACAACAATTTAAAACTTGTATTGTCATTTTTACCAATTTAGAAGAAAATAAAATTAATGTTACCCCAAATTAATTTGTTAACCCCTAATTTAGCGAGGTTTAAAACCAAAATTTGCAAAACCAAGACTCCAATTTTTCCACGTAGAATGATTGAACAAAATTTGGGAACCATATTTTCCAAGCGAAGCGGCTACAGGCGGCCCAATTTTGGGTTCCCATTTATGGACCATGACGCGGCACCACCCCCTACCATAGGATTAGTAGGGGGTCAGTTTTGTGTGGTGATAGATTTTATGGTAGGTCTCACTCTTTCTCTTTTTTCTCTCTATCTCTCTATGGTCCATAAATGGGCGGTCCTTTTTGGGCCGTTTTCGTTTTCCAAGCGTGGGGATCGCACAAGCAGTACACAAAACGGAGCAAATGTTAAAAGTGTGGATAATTACAGTTCTATACCTAAATATTAATACCCTTTAAGGTCCAATACGTAAATAACGAAAAGATAGTAGCCAAAGCGATATCCTATAAATTCCTAAAACCCTAAGTGAGGCTTCTTCTTAAGGAGGCAGACATCTTTAGCATTTTCCAGAGACCCTCGTATCTATCTTCTTCTCCTCAAAGGTAATGGAACTTCAGATTTCTTCTTCTACCTTCAAGATCTTGATTCTAGATTCGATCTCTTGTCATTTAAAATGTATTCTAGTACTGATTTTTCAGTTTTTGATAGAAAAAATTAGGGTTTCGGTTTGCGCAGTCATTTGATTTTAAGAGATTCAGATAAAAATGTTAGATTCAAGGCTATTCAGGATATATAGATAAATCTCATGAGAAGTTTTTTACTTGATTCAACTATGTTATTAGGGTTTGTACTAGTTCTCTTACTTTTCTATTCTGGAGGCTGTTTAAGATTAGGGTTTACTTTTGTTTATCTATTATCTTCAAGACATAAGTCTCACTGTTAACTATTTTATGAGCTAGTTTTTTAGATGATGTTGCTACAGCTGGTATGGAATTTTTTTGCTTGATATGTCTTTGGTTATCTGGTGATTAATAACTGATGTTTTTGTTGGTTTGTAGGTAAGAAATGGTGAAGCATAATAATGTTATCCCCAATGGTCACTTCAAGAAGCATTGGCAAAACTATGTCAAGACATGGTTTAACCAACCTGCTCGCAAAACCAGGAGACGTGTTGGTATGTATGGGATTTGAAATTAATTTCTTCTTGATGCAATGATAAAATTATTATGTATGGATTTTTGAATCCCTATTTTATTGTTTAAATGTGCAGCTCGTCAAAAGAAGGCTGTGAAAGTTTTCCCTAGGCCAACCTCAGGGCCTCTTCGTCCTATTGTACATGGGCAAACCCTCAAGTACAATATGAAAGTCAGGGCTGGCAGGGGTTTCTCTCTTGAAGAACTTAAGGTTTGAGTTTAAAGCCTCAACCAGTTATAAATATTTATTTTAATAATCATGTTCTATCCATAGTCTCGTAGCACCTTAGTTGTCATGATTCACTGTATCAATTGACTAAATTTGAGTTATAGTCTTGGATTGTTTGGGAATTAGATAGTATACTCTTTATATTCTGTCAGTGCACTGTGCTGGTAATCATTGCTTAAGCTGGTAACAAAGATGTCAATTTATGATGTTCCTACAAGATGTCCTGATCCTTATTCAGCTTTTAGGATTCGGATTGATTGAGTATGTATCTAACTCTCTATAATTACTTTAACAGGCTGCCGGAATTCCTAAAAAGCTTGCTCCTACTATTGGTATTGCCGTGGACCACAGGCGTAGAAACAAGTCATTGGAAGGCCTACAAACCAATGTACAGCGTCTTAAGACATTCAAGGCCAAACTTGTTGTCTTCCCAAGGCGTGCAGGCAAATTCAAGGTAAAAAACTCTTCTGCCCTCTGTATCTTTTCTAGCACTTGACTTTTTTATTATTATTCAATTACTATCATGTTTATACGTGTAGCTACATTCCATGTTTTTATGCTTTTCCAAGTACTCGGTCATCAAAATAAATTCATTGGTATTCAAGATGGTGTATGCCAACAAATTATTTGCTATCTTCTGATGGTTTCAGTCTCTGAAAATTCGTTTGACTTTACAACCTAGACCTGGTCTCCGCTCTTAGATTATGAATGCATCTGTTTCACTTTTTCCGTGAACTCTGCACACCACCTTAAGTAGTGTACTGTATGTTAAATGTGTATGCTTCCTTTTTCCCCTTTCAGAATGGTGACTCAACTGCTGAGGAGTTAGCATCAGCTACTCAGGTCACTGGTGACTTCATGCCCATCACCCGTGAGAGGCCAGAAGTTGAGCTTGTTAAGGTGACAAATGAGATGAAGTCTGTCAAAGCTTACCAGAAGCTTCGTTTGGAGCGTACCAACAAGCGACACATGGGAAAGAGGTTGAAGAGAGCCGCTGAGGTTGAAAAAGAGGAGAAGAAGTAGAGCCTGTTCCCTGATAATTACTTAATCAAAACACTGTTGAAGAAAAGTCTTTTAGTAGTAGAGTATTTTGGAGCTCTCTTCTTGGTTGATTGATTTTGTCCTGGAGATAGACTTCTTAATTTTGGTTTGACATTGCTTGAACTTCGTTAATGCAGTTTGTACTTCAAATACTACAGTTCTTTTGTTTGGTGTTCAATTTTTTTGGTTGTTATTAGTACGTCTTTGAAACCAGCTGTTGTATTTAGGTTCCCATTGATGTTCTGAACCGTCATTTAAACTCCCACCTTTGCGTTTTAGTAGCATGATTTGGTGTTGGGGACTAGTAGATATTAGGAATTTGTTTTGCTGGAGAAATCTGCAGTGGTCCAGGGTTTTAGGATTTGGGCATAGTTTCCAGATGCTTAATCGTTGGCAATGAAATTATAGCAGGAAGTGAATATCAAAGAGCCATTCTAGGTATCAGTGGCAAGCCATCCTGCATATCAAGGCTACAACCGGCCACTACGTTGCCGGTTTCAGCCTGATTTCTGCCCCCATCATGCACCATCCTAGATGTAATTGTTAGCAGCAAGTACTAAAAGAGCCATTCTAGATAAGGGTAAATTTCTAAAATGGCCACACAAAATATTGCTAATTATCAAAGTGGCTGTTTTTTGAAACAGTTTTACAAAATGGCCGATATTGACCTTTTCCGTCCCGTTTTTTTCAAAAAACGGGTAACGGAATTTCACCCACTAGATGGCAGTTAACCCACATGCTAAAAGACATATTACCCCTCCTCATTGACTCAGTGAGTTAAACCAGTGAAACAAAACTGATTTAACTGGTGAGTTAACTCACTTCTACCCAACTGCTTCACCTGAATCAATAATATTCAGAGTACTGAACTGGAAAAAGAACACCTGAATCTGACTGGAAAAAAAAAATCTGGAATTCCATTCATAAACAAACCCATTCATAACAAACCAACCCATTCATTTCTAAGTCTACAGTCTAGAAAAGCATAAAGAAAACAAATCTGAAAGTTGCAGTTAGAAACATAATCTGAAAGTTCTAAGAAAACAAATTACTTCTTGGGTTTCTTTGAAGCCAGTGTCTTTGGTGGTGCCTTTGGTTGTTGTATGTTGAGAGCCACTGACCCAACTCCAACAAAGTTGCAGTGAGAAATGTTTGCAGAAGATGGAGTTGCTGCAAATGTTGAAGGAGTAGAAAAAGATGGAGTTTGTGCAGGTGCTGTTGAAGATTCACCCACAAAGGAAGACTTCTGCTTCTTGTGGTTGGACTTTGCTGCACCTCTTGCTCTGCTGGTTTCAGGATGTGTGGTGGTGAAGGTGAAAGTCTCTGCATCACACTCAGTCCTTGCCCTCTTTGTAGTTGGATTAGATCCAACAGGAGCACCACCACAAGTTCTACTGTTGTGGCCAGTCATCTGCTTACACTTTCCACACTTCCTTAGCTTCTTCTCTGCTCTTGGTTCATCATAGCTTCTAATCCTCTTATCTCTTGGTCTGCCAGATTTTCTTCTGTGAGGAGGTGCCAAGATTTTCTTACCCTTCATGTTTGGCTGCAACATAAGAGAACAGAAGAGAGAAATGAAGTTATAAAACCCTAAAAGGGAACACAAATGTGGTCCAAACATTAAAAAGAAAACATTACAAGTACAAAAGTACAAAGTAGAAAACATTAAATATTAGGAGAAAGAGATATTACCTTTATCCAGTCTTTCCTATCATCCAATGGTTTGAATTTTGGTGCATATGTGGCCCTATAGTTCTCCACTGAATAGTAGTCACTGCAATACCTGCAAACACATTTGAAATTAGTTAGTGCAATGCAGTTAAACACAGATGTGAAATTCAATGAACAGTTAAACACAGATGTGAAATTCTTACTTTCTCTACTTTGGCCTTATTTCCTGCAATGCAGTCACTGCATGCATACAAGGGAAGCCCCTTGTTTGCCACTGCAAACAAGAACAAGTCTTCTCCTTGATGTTCACATTGAACAAAGATTGCTTTGGACTAGTCACCACATACAATTCTCCAGCCACAATAGGGTCAGACTTGTAGTCAGTGGTGAACATAAGCATGAGCTTAATCAGCTTCATAGCTTTTGGAACCAATTCCCCATCTTTCCATTTTTCACAGTTTGTCCTCCTGGTGTACCATCTTCCCATCACTAGGTTAGAACACATGATACCAATTGTGATGATTGGCTTATTTCTCATCTTTGATATCATGTTGTTGAAGGACTCAGAGAAGTTGTTGTTCATGTGTTCACAACAATGAATTGGCTGGAAAAATGCTCTAGACCATGTTCCAGGATTTTCATCCATAAGATACTTGTGTGCTTCAGGACTCTCCTTAAGAATGTTTTCCATGTGGAGCTGTACAATAAAATTATAACATCAACACACTAATCTACAACAAACACTTTCATCATCAAGCTGTAAATCAACATTTCTTACCTGATAATGCCTTTCCTTGTATGCTTTTGCAGCATTCCACAGCTCATAATGAAAGTACTGACCCTTGTGGTATTTCTTGAAATTCTTGTATAGATGTCTGCATTTATAACATCAAAATAATAAGTACAACAAAGAATCAGTACAAAACAGAACAAAAATAATGAAAGTTAGTAAATTTACCTCCAACAATATCTGTGCTGATGACCAGGGAAAACTTTTGGTACCCCTTCTAGCAGCCCTTCATGTCTGTCAGATATGAAACAAACTGGAACTGGATGTGCTTTCAGACCCTTCTTCAAATCAGTCAAAAAAATCTCCCAATTGGCTTTTGTCTCACTCCTGCATATCATGATGCCTAAAGGGATTAACCCATTCTGACCATCTAGTCCTGTGGCAGCCATTAGTGATCCACCAAATTCACCAGTCAGATGGCAACAATCCAATCCTACCACTCCTCTAGCACCTTGGTGAAAACCCCTCATTGCAGGTTCAAATGAGAGAGTCATACTTTGAAATGAGTAATCAGCAGTATCAAAAGTCCACTTAGCTACTGAACCTGGATTAGTCTTGCAAATCATATCACAAAAAGCAGGAACTTCACTATAACTATCTTTGTAATTCCCATAATAATACTCTAACACCTTATTCCTAGCTTTCCAGGCAGTCATGTAAGGAATGTTGACTTTCCTTTCTGCCAAGAAGTCATCCTTAATCTTGTGAGGTGCTGGTATTTCAATTTTGACTGCATGCCTCATCTGGTCAAGAACAAAGTCCCTTACAATATTTGGATCAGCAGACCTGTTTCTATTCTTATTATCCCCTTCACAAGTGTGTTCGAAGCACATCCCTAATCACAAAAGTAGACTCTCTAGACTTAATACTAGCATACACCATCCATTTACATCCATCATCCTTTTTATTTACACATTCTGCCTTAACTCTTCAAGGAGCACTCCTAGTCAGTTTATATTGACACTTTTTAATGATACAATAGTTCTTCAGATGTTTGATAAATGACTCTTTGTTTGAGAATCTAGTTTTTACCTCCATTGTGCTAGGATCAACTTCTTTGATTACTTCTTCATCCTCAGGGAACATAACTCCTTGTTCATCATCACTAAACTCACCAAAATCTTCTTCATATGGTCTCATGTATGCAGGTTTTTCCTCATTTCCTGCAAAGAAGACAATCAGTACAATATAGTAAACATAGAACAATCAGCAAAGGTAGTCAGTACAACATACCTTTCTCTTCATCTTCTGAATGATGATCATTTTGCTCTCCCTGTTCAGGAGTTTCTTCTTCTTTTTCTTCTTCACCTAAATCACCTTTGTATGGCCTATATAGATCATCATCTGCATCACTGTCAAAAATTGGTTTTGGGTCTGGATCATCAATTGGGTGACAATCATCTATGTCCATATTGTCTAGGAATATGTTCTCTTCATTCCACAACTTTTTCTTACACAATTCATAAGCATAGTCATCAACATTCACATTCTCAGTCTGTTCAAACCAAAACCCAGCATAAAAAACATCTTCATTAGATTTTTGTTGCAATTGTTGTTGGTGTTGTTCTTCTTCTCCTTGTTCTTGTTGTTGACTTCTGCTAGATCCAACAACACTTGCCTGAGTACTAATGCAAAAGTTTGCTACATCAGGACTTTCTGTCAAGTCATCCATAAAGCTCAACTTTCTTGTTGCACTTAGTATCCTTGGAGATCTTCTAACAGCAACAGGTGTATTCTTCTTCTTGGAAACAGACTTCTTTGGTGTCTTTTCTGGAGTTCCCCTCTCCCCTGGAGGTATTACATCCATCCACAAAGTCACATACCCCTCATCATTTAGTCTTGCATTCTGCCAAAACTCATCAAACTCACAGTTGTTTGTAATTGGGTATGGTTCAACAGGAGACCTATACCAATATAAGAACAGCTTGGCTGTAGCAGGTAACCCACAACTCAAATACACACAGTACTCCATCTTTCTCAAATCTGTCAACTTCCTATCACAGTTGGAAAATTTGTGTGTCTCATTTTGAGGAACACAATACACTTGAATGTCCCTGAATCTGTAGTGAGAGTAACTGCAACACACAACACAAGCATTCAGAAACCCTAAAGAAAATCATTCAGAAAACCTAATTAAACACTTAATTCAACCCTAAATATACAAAATTAACCATCATCTAAACAAATTAAACGCTTAATTCAACTTATTACACCCTCAATTACCCCTCAATTGTTAAATTATAAAAAGGGGCAAAAACAGATGAACCCTAAAAATTTCAAAAGGGGGAAAAACCCTAAAATTAAAGCACGTAGTATAACAACGATGATATTCTAAGCATGGGTTTTCAAATAAACGAAAAACAAAGAAGAAATCTTACTTAGTTGCCTCAATTGATGTCTTCTAATACGATTTTACTCCATTTACATGGACCATCAGCAACAAACGAACATGTTTTTGATGATTTTCTTCTTCCCTATCAACTCCCTCCGTCTGATTCTTCTTCTTCCTCTTCAACTCTGTCTCTAATCTCTCACAGAAACCCTAAACCTAGAGAAGCAGCAGCAGAGAAAGGACGAAGAAGAAGGAAAAAAAGAAGGAAAACCAAAATGAAATTTTCGTTAAGTGATAGGTGTTTTTAGTGTGATATGTCGCACGTGTTAGCTTGCATGTGTGGCGGATCCATCTCTCACCGTCTATTGAATAAGCGGTAGATCTATGGTAGGGATAGGAAGGTAAAATGCATAGGGAATCTTGACCAAGCCAATGGTTTTGACTTGGATGGTGGGCCCAGACGGAATACTTAACAGTTTGGCCATTTTGTAAAACTGTTTCAGAGGCAAGCCATCCTTACCGATTTCAGCCTGATTTCTGCTCCCATCAAATACCATCTCTTTAAGTTATACTCCGTTCCAATTTAGTTGATGGCTTTGGTTTTTAGACACTCGCCTTGCACTTGCTAAAATTGATATTTTTTCAATTTTTTTAACAAAATTATTGCATTTGAGTTTAGAAATGTAACGTAGAAAATAAAATGCTAAATTGCTATTTTTCAATTTTTTTAACAAATTTATTGCATTTGAGTTTAGAAATGTAACGTAGAAAATAAAATGCTTAGATGTTAAAAAATTTGTAAAAAAATACCAATCTTAGCAAGTGTAAGGTGAGTGTCTAAAAACCAAACCCATCAACTAAATTGGAACGGAGGGAGTACCTTTTTGACCCGGTAAGAGGATCCCTAGCCCACTTCATGGGTCACTGCTATGGTCGTGACACTGATGCAGCCTGTGGCGATGGATGGAGTTGTGGCACTGACGATGCTGTGCTACTTGTAGTTGCTTGACTTTGTGATAATGGCAGTAATGTTTGGATGTCGTCTATGATCGATACACTTTTTCTTGGCAAAGATTTGATAACAAAAGGTTGAATAGTAGGGGAGAATGTTGAATTTTATCAACTGGGGCGAAGTTGCCACTTACTGCGACTCAATATTCTATATCAAATCTCAAAACCATTATCGAGACCAGCACCAATTTGGTGCAATTACAGTGATTTTACACTGAAGCAACCATCATTTGAGAGACCCATCCAACTGCCTCCTTTGTAAAAGAGTACCAGAAACAACCCACCATTACCGTTTAACTGATCTGCTCATGTTAACCCAGACATTCCAAATCTTGCACAACAGCTTATCCAAAACCCCAACTTGATTGCTTATTCGCAATGTAAGTGTGATAACACTGAAAAAACTTTGCCCTTGCTACACATATTGGTCCGTTCAGCTGTCTAGAAAAGCAACACTATTTCCCCTAATATTCAGACTATGGAAATTGAACTAAAAGACCAATTCAGGCTCAAACACGTATTGCAGCTCTGTACTACTCTATGCCCTCAAAACATATGGGAGCAACCTCTTATACATGTAAATCCATGTTGGATCTTACTGCCTAACAATTTTACGAAGATTAAATGTCATGGGGCATCCAAGATTTTCCTGAAGCTAAAGGTAGGGGGTCCTTAAAGCGTCATTGTTATGTGGGCACTGCACCTAAAAGAGTGATGAATTTCTATTACTCCCCAAGCTTTCCAAGCCTCCAACCAGGTTCTTTCTTCAGGGATGATCCAGAAGCTGGTTCTTAACAAAACGCCTAACAGTCTAGAAAATTAGATTGCAGGTTTATAAAGTACTATAAGCATAAGATTAACCAAACAAATTACATAGAAACAGGAATTAAGATTCACACAACTTTTTAACTCTGCAACAAAACTTTTCGTTAAAGAATCACACTTACAAAACAAAAGTACTAAAATACATAGGACGCCTGGAACAGTAATTAAAATCTTGAATCTCCTATGTTTTCCGGTGGCATTGAATACCTTGTTTCGCCTTTAAGTTCTTCGTCGCCATGGGATACTCTTTTACGTTTAACATTCTGTTGTGTATCTTCATACATATCGTGTCTGCGAACAGGAGAATCAGGTTTTCGCTTTAACCCTAATTCGGACATACACTTCTCATGTAAAGTATGTAGAAACTCCAAAACAACAGCATTACATTCACAACAATCCGTATCTTGAAGACAGACTGAACACACATCCACATCATCTAATATTGCTTTCATTAGACTCTCGATGGCTTCTTTACGTTCCAAGATCTCTGTATCAACTTCCAAGTCAATAGCTTCCCGTAGTGCTTTCCTATAATCAAGACCTGTTGATATACATAGTTTTGTAGCCAAAATTTGTATGAAGCATTCCAATTCCGACAAATCATTGTCTTTTTCTTGACTAGACGAATATGAGTTGACGAAAAGAATTTCCTTCTTTTTCTCTACCAATTTATGAATCTCTGCAAGAGTATTTTCCGAAAACGCCATTGCAAATAAACGAACATAATCTCTCTGTTTCTTAGCAGGGATGACTAGAACAGTTTACAATCTCTTTCTTTCACTTCCTCGCTGATGATCTTTGGAAAAGCTAAGCTTATGAATGAGATGGGTCTTCGTAGAGCTTCTCTTATATAGCCAGAAGATGGGTTTCTAATGGGTATCTAAATCAAGTATGTCGGTTTGAAGTCGGGATGGTATAATACGGAACGGAAAAACAATTGTACTAATCCTAATCCGGCCCATGAACCGGTGTAATTATGCAACAATGCTTGTAAACGAATCTTGTTATCACCGCCTAGCTTTTTATGCTGCGCAGCTGCGAACAATAGAAATGATTTAGCAGTGATTGTTGGACATCGAATTCTCGCAGAGAACTTGGTTTACTTTTGTGACATTCGGTAGGATGCCTTACATTGTGATTCACAGCTCAAACTAATTGTGTTACTCGGGACTAGACTAGACAACTATTCTTTTGGTTGCATAAAACTGGCCAGACACGTGTCAGCATCAGAAATAGGAAGCATCATAACATCAAGAGAAGTACGAAGCACCAGATAACCACAAGACATTATCTCGGCAACCACCCTTCAAAGCGAGAAGGGAAAGAGAACCAAGAAGAGAAGAAGATCCCGAAAGAAGGAGGCGAGGAAAAGAAGCACTCTCTGAACCATCTCAGGAGGATCACCGACTTACCCGACAACCCCTGACACCCACGATTGTGTATGTTGTTTTATTAGCTGTCATCCACTACTCGGCTAGGCCTATATAAGGCGAGCTCGAGCTCATTTGTAAGGGTTGGATTTTTGTTAAGTGTAGAGTATCTTGGGAAAAAGAGTCTAGGTTAGTAATTCTTCCTTGAGGCTTAAGTAATGTCTAATGATGTATGAACAGAGCTATACCATTTATATTCATGAATACCAAGCATATTTTGACGGTCCATGGTTATGTTGTCTTTGTATGGTTTGTTAGTCCTCTCGTATAGTATACTTGATCTTGAGTTATACCTAATTCTGTGGTTTCGATGATTCTCCTAATGATTGTGGAGTACAAAGTCTCTAAGCAGATTTTGTACATACACAGTTTGGCGCTAGAAACAGGGACTGATTAAAACAACTTTGGTTTGCCTGAGCTTTGTTGGTTTTTAAAGGTTTTTGGAAATTTTTTTTTAGGGTTTATCGAGTTTTTCTATTATGTTTTAAAATTTTAAGCTCCAACATCCTGAGTACCTAAAGATTTTGAGCTTTAGGATGCTTAAGAATTTCGAGCAAATTACCATAATGATGGATTAATGTTCTTCAAAGAATCTAAGATTTGAAACACAAAGGTCTAATCAAGATCCATAAAGCATATCACTTAATTCTAGAGAAATCTCAGAAAGAAAGCGCGATCTTCGCTCGAAATTTCTACGTCGAAAGAATCAAGTTAAAATCAAACAACCCTTTCAAACAAGATTCCCTCATCTGTCAAATGCATTTTAGGAAAAAACACAGAGACTCTTTGGTGTAAGATTTGATGTCACGATTTCCCCCTTATACCCTCGCGATTTAGTGTGGAGTTCGATATTACTTAAATAAATCTAGTGTCATAATCGTAGTTTTCCGTCCAAAAGGGTATGAAGGGAAATAACTCTCTTACCCTTCGCTTCTGAAAGGTACCTTTCCACAATTGGTTTGCTAAAATCTCCACTTTTGGAGAGGAGAACAAGAAAAATCAAGTTAGTTAGGATAGCCGTCATGTGGGCGTAAAAGCAGAACCTCCCTAAAATTTCGCACGTCAGATTCTGTTACAATTACTAGGCGTCTGTCAGACCCATAGTACACTGCAATAGCCGCCTTGGACCTCACGGGTTTGTTGCTTTTTGCATGGGTTGTCGTTATGACTTCGAGATCAAATCAGTTTCCGAAGCAGGGAGTGGGCTCATCGAGACACGGAACAGGATCTTCGAGACCTAACACGAGACAGTCGGCCAGTAAAGGACTTTCCCCAGAAGTAGCAGCGAGCACAGTCCATCATCGGGAACGGATAGATGAGGACGAAGTACTTGTAGAGGACTTATGACCAAATGGAGATGGGCTCCCGGAACAACAAATACACAATGTTGAGGGAGAGGAGGAAGCTGAGGAGATACCGGCCAATACAGTTCAAGAACGCAGGCCAGCCGAGGAAGAAGTCGCGAGGGCCGCTCAGTTAAAAAAGGACATCAAGAGGAAGAGGAGAATTAGGAAGCTAAAGGAGCAACTTTAGGAAGCGAATAAAAAGGCAACCGAAAAATCAGCATCTAATTACAAAAGGGATAGCGAGAGACATTTTCATCACGAAAGATCTCATTCAAAATGACCCATCGTATCCAGAAGTAATACCAAAGCATCCAAAAATACCACTAAGCGAGGAAGCGGGGCATCAAGCCATTCGACTCAGCCAAGTATTCATTCTAAGGGAAACAACATACGTCTTGTGTACGAAAGCGAGCTGAAGCCGAAGCATTACAGAAAGTTCTAGTGGACGAGGTCAAAGCTATGCGAGCGGAACTCCACCACAACCGAGTCCAGCCAATTGTAAATGTAAAGCTGACACAGGCAATCAACGAAGTGAATCGCTCCCCTTTAAGTTTCAAGCTTCTAAGCAATCCCATACCGGTCAAATGCACCATGCCGATCTTTAATTCTATATTCGATGGTTCGGGAGATGTAACCCATCATATTAAAATGTACCAAACAATTTCTAGCGTGGGAGGATAAAGACGAGGTGCTTTGCAAATACTTTCCCTCAAACTTAAAAGGAGAGGCCCTGACATGGTTTGATAGCCTCTCGGCATGCTCGATTACATCCTTTGGGGACCTATCGAGGGTTTTCCTACGTACTTCACTTTCTGTACAACAACTCATCCAAGCTCGGAGTGGAAAAACTTTTCAGCATCAAGATTAGACCCAAGGAGTCTACCAAAAGCTTGACCGAAAGGTGGACGACTCAATGCGTAGATGTTGGAAATGGGGCCTCGGAAAGGGACAAAGTACGAGCATACTTGAACGCACTGGATAAAAACCACCCTCTATACGATAAAATCCTCTCCAAAAATGCAGAGGCATTGTAAGACTTGAGAAAGTATCAGAGGGAGCGGATTTCATTGGAAGAAATTAAAGAACAAGCAGCTCGGGGAAATGTGGCTATATCAAAACAAGTGCACTCAATCAACAACCTGTCCTTAGAAGAGAGACCTTCGAACCTAGTAGGAGACTCTTCGAAGAGAGAAAGACAGAACGATCAGGGAAGATATGGGAGTGAAGGGAAATTCAGTGATGAGAGATACATCGATAGTAGAAAGTACAATGACAACAGGGGAAGTGACTCACGAGGAAGTTACGAAGGAAACAATTCACGAAGGCGTTATGAGGGAAACCGAAAATTCGGAGTGCGAAGACCAGGATTTCCCCCATTCCGGGACAGAAAGCTTCCAATGCTAAGCGTATCTCTCGAGACAGCCCTAAAATGCATCGAGCAATCAGAATGGACGAGCGAAATTTGGTATCCCAGGAGCAGGGAAATCCAACCACAACACACTAGGAACACGCGAGATTTTTGTCAGTTTCACAAATTCTGTGGGCACTCGACAGAGAACTGCGTCACTGCACAGGACCAGGTTCACCATTTTATCTCGGGACGAAAATTTGATCATTTACTAAGCCTGCCAAGCCCCCCTCCAATCGAGCCACAACCCTACGAAGAGAAAAAACATGCAGAGGCATACACAATAACAATAGGCAGAGATGTCCCAAGATACAGTGACTGCAATTAGATAGTTCACGCAGAGATGACCGTGAGAAGTTTCAAAAGCAACATAACTGACAGAATTCATAAGAGAGACTTCGAAGGGAAGGAAATCATGAGCGTGGACATCAAAAAATCTCCGGAGGATTGCCAGAAGCAATTAGTCTACTTTTCTGCGGCAGATATCCCAGAGGGGGGGGGGGTGGGTGGCTTACTTGTCGAAGAACTGGCAATGCCAAGAATCTTAGTAGACCCGGGTATTTCAGTTGACATACTCTTCGGAAGAACGTATGATCGATTATTCGGCAAAGACGCGACTCTAGTACCCTCGACATACAACGTATTTGGATTCAACGGGAAACCATCGGTACCGAGAGGAGAACATACACAGATGATTCACGTAGGTAAACTTGACCTACTCACAACATTTTGTATGGTAGATATCGACTCACCGTATACTGCTATCGTGGGGAGAACTTGGTTGCACGGTCTAATAGGAGTAGCCTCTATACTTCATAGAAGATGAAGGTTCCCTACACCAACGGGAATAACAGAAATCTTAGGAGACCCAGCCGAGGCTCAGAATTTATAGTGAAATAGAAGTCCAGCAGTGAGAGAGTTCTGTTAGGGCATTGTCCGGTCAAACCCACTAACGTTGGTATGTCAAGCTAGTTGTCAGTTTTAGGTGTCAAAACTCAATCTTGATTTAGCCTACTAGAGTTTAGATTTCGGAATTGGGATATAGAAAAAGTAGTAGAGACCTTGAAGACGAAGACTGTGAAGACAAAGAAGACATCAATTATTCTTCATCAACAAAAGGTTAGTAGGAGTTATGACTATTATGGAAATTCTTCTATTCTACTTATTCTATCTTTCGAAATAGTCGGCTAGTGGCCATAGCAATGGTTTGCTTGCAAATCACTTGTTGGATATGGGTGAATCTAAAGGAGTACTCTTGAGGAAGAGTCTAGTGGATTAAAGCTGAGGGCGTCTAACACGTCTAAGTACTGGCCCAGCCCAGAACTTCCAGCGGATCCAGTTAAACCCTAATTCTGAACTACGGCGGTTCACGAACCGGTTCGTGAACAGTGACTCTGGAATTTCTCCTGAGTTACAATGCATCAATTTGTACACGTACATGTACGTGAACCACAAATTTGATGTATTTGACCGGAATTCAGAAGGGCGGTTCCCGAACCGTCCAAGGTGAATATTCTGGGATTTTCACACGGGTTAAACTCTGACGCATTTATCTCTTAGTTGGACTTGTTTATCACGAAATATCTTCTGTGGTCCATCTAACGAATCTCAATGAGTCAATAAGATAAAGATTATCTCTGGTCTGTTGGATTTCTATCTTGAAGTGTTTTTGAGCTAACAAAACTGTTAGGGCATTGTCCGGTCAAACCCACTAGCGTGGGTATGTCAAGCTAGTTGTTAGTTTTAGGTGTCAAAACTCAATTCTTGATTTAGCCTACTAGAGTTTAGATTTCGGAAATGGGATATAGACAAAGTAGTAGAGACCTTGAAGACGAAGACTGTGAAGACAAAGAAGACATCAATTATTCTTCATCGATAAAAGGTTAGTAGGAGTTATGACTTTATGGAAATTCTTCTATTATACTTTCTCTATTCTTTCGAAATATAGTCGACTACTTTAGTAGTGATAATAACGATTGAGATCGTATTCTTGTCTAACGTGACCTTGTGTCATGACCAGTGTTTGCTCCCACAAATACTGTGAGTACAAGAATGAATGAGATAGATTCGGTGTCATGTGTTCATTACAATTGTTTGCTTGCAAATCGTTAGTTGGATATGGATGAATCTAAAGGAGTACTCTTGAGCAAAGAGTCCATGGATTACAGTTGAGGACGTACACACGTCTAATTCCT
>JAJJMA010162824.1:0-10698 GCA_023529015.1 Papaver nudicaule | reverse complement strand
CAATCCGCTAGAAGCACACAAAGTGACTAGTAGATCTGCTAACTATCGCCTCATAGACGGGGTCTTACACCGACAGTCATTCTTGGGACCTCTATTAAGGTGTGTGCACCGAGTAGATGGAATCGCACTAATGAACGAACTGCACAGCGGCGAAGTAGGTACCCACAGTGCTGCACGAGCACTGGCTCAGAGAACAAAGGCTCAGGGATACTATTGGCCATATATGCATGCCGATGCAAAGAGCATCTCTCAAAAATGTGATCCATGCCAAAGATTCGCTAAACGAATCCACGCGCCAGCAACAAACTTGAATTCAGTACTAAGCCCATGGCCCTTTGCCAAATGGGGGGGAGATATCGTCGGCCCATTCATTCCAGGAACGGGACAACGAAGATACATCATAGTCGCGACCGACTACTTCTCCAAGTGGATCGAAGCCAAAGCCTTGCGAAGCCACACGGGAAAAAAAGTATTTACCTTCTTCTGGGAGAACATATTCTGTCGTTTTGGAGTGCCCGCAGAGATAGTTTCGGACAACGCCCAAGAATTCCTCAGCACCGAAGTTAAAGAACTGCTAAATCAATACAACGTAAGGCTCGGTACCTCGACGCCAATCTATCCTCAAAGTAACGGGCAGGCCGAGGCAACAAACAAAACCATAGGAGACAACTTGAAAAAACGAGTACTGCCACACAAGAAGCAATGGTGCGAGCATCTGCACAACGTACTATGGGCATTCCGAACCTCACAAAGGCGAGCAACGGGAATGACTCCTTTTCACCTAACATATGGGACCGAGGCAGTACTGCCTACAGAAATAATGATACCAACAGACAAATACAAAGCGTGGGAACAGAACCTATCGGCAGACTTAATATATGCAAAATTGGATGACCTCGAAGAAGAAAGGGAGGAAGCTCGAGAGCACATCATTAACTACCAGAAAGGGGCTGCCCGAGGATACAATAAAAAAGTAATAGAACGAGAGTTTCAACCTGGCGAACTCGTCTTACGAGAGATACCGCCCTACCAAAAAGGAAACGCGGGAAAACTAGAGCCAGTGTGGGAAGGCCCGTATACTATCAAGCAGAAGGCAGGAAAAGGAGCGTACAAACTAATCGACGAAAAAGATGGTCTTGGGCTCGGCAATGCGTGGAATGCAAAATATATAAGGAAGTATTACACATAAAAAATGTATCATATATCCTCGAAATAAAGAAAATTTTACGACGAAAGCTCCGAACCAAAGGCTGTAACGCCGAGGCAAAAACGCCAACAAACAAAAAGGCTGTAACGCCGAGGCAAAAACGCCAACAAAAAAGACCTCGCATAGCAGGCACATAGCTGATGCTCATATAAATCGTAAGGGCCCTACGAGTTATGTGGCACAGTCCTCTACCCACAAGACACCCCGTTAGCGGCGGGTACCTTGAATCAAGGCTACTTAAGCCGACGATACAATCGTACCCGCTACCAAATGGCCACGAGGACTTCACGTTCTCGGGCGCCAAGGGGACGATAAATGGGATTAACATCTACCTATAGAGGAAGATGGAACCCCGAGGCAGCTGCCTCGTTCCGAAAATAAGGAACGAAGTACGCAGCCAAGGAACAGTTAAAGATTTGGACGGGTCGAACTTTAGGCCGCGATAAGAGAAAAGTGCCATGTCTAAGCTCCAGCCTTGACCGGCATTCCTCCATTGTGTTACTTCATTATTGAGAAACGGGGCATCCATGTTAGCGCTCTCACATTTACTTAGGCTAAAGGTTATCAGGGCGCTACCATGCCCTCTAGGAAGATAAGCAGATATCTTCGGTACCTACCTAACGTATTAAGAGCTAAACTGGTGTTTGCGACATCAATAGCCAGTGTTTTGCTTAAAACCAGTGCGAGTAACTTAAAGCCTTTAGAAGGGGTGATCTGTACGCCCCCACTAGCTTGGTTAACTATCTCCTACATCGAAGTAAGCCCCGAAGTTGCACCACAAGAAACCATACTAGCCAGAAAAGAAAGGCAACAGCAAAACAAACATACACTTCAAAAGAAAAATCCAAAACCAACAAGCTACACTGAGTCATACTCAAAAAGCAAAGGAGAAATAAAGAAAACCCAGACAGGATATCTTCCCCTCAAACATTCTCAAACAATTTCCTTGATGGCAGCATCATCTCCAGCGGTAACATCGATACTAGCCTGGAGAATTGAAGCATCTCGGTCGTTGACTGGGGAACCACCAGCCTTCGAAACACCAGCAGATTGGGTAGGAACCTTCACATTCTCGCTTGCTCCGATCATTTCACCCTTGTCCTTACGAGGATTCCCCTCTGGCAGTTCATAGCCATGCTTCTCGTCGTAAACATCACTTTCGTTACCTTCGTCTTCCATCTCCTCGGGATCAAGCTCACCATTTTCCACCGAAACCTTCAGTTGCGCCACCACCTGCTTCGTGTATGCGCAAGGAATGAGTCCTTTATCAGACTCCAGGAAAGCATCCAAATCAGACGCACATTCGTCATAATAGGGAGGACGCACGCCAAAATCTCTAAATACACGCCTCACATGCTGACGACTAAACAAAGCAGCTCGACCTTCTTCCCCACTGATATGCCTTCGCAGCTCCAAAATTTCCTGGTCGCGAGACGCGAGTTGGCAGTCCTTTTCCTTACAAGCACTCTGCGAAAGACAGAGCTCGTTTTCTTTAGAAGCTACTTCGGAGTTAAGTTTAGAAACCTGTTTCCTTTCGGCCTCCAACCCTTGCGCATAACCATCTTGCTTTCTAGTAGCAGTTTCAAGATGTTTCGAGAGGTCACCCTTTTCCTGTTCCAAACCCTGAATAACCGCATCAAGGCGGATAATCTCACGCCTTTGTGCCTCATTCAAATCCACCAGGTACACCCCATGATGCTTTTGCTGCAGACGATAATACAAAAATCAAATCATCACAAAACGTTTGATACATAGAAACAAATTCAAACAAAAATACACACTCACAGCTTCAAGAAAAGCTTGATGCTGCGAAGGAGATGCGGCAAGAACGTCCCTATCCCACTTGCCAGAAAATGCTTGCGAAAAGAACCTAGCCAAGGAGGGATCCAGCGGATGCTTCAAAGGATCCTTTGCGTACGCTCTCAAATTTTCGGAAAGATCTTCGGCATAAGGACCAGGAATGGAGCTTTGCTCAAGAAGCTTCTGTGCCTCTTCTACCGAATAAGGCCTTCGCACAAAGCCAACAGGAGCTGAACTCGAGGTAGGGGCTGGACCAGAAGGTTGACCCAATGAAGAACCCACAAAACAGTCATTGGAACCATACTGATTAAAACTTCTGTCAATTGGGCAAGGATCGGCAACTCGGATTTCGGAAAATTCGGGGGCAACAGGCCTCGGCAGCGCCATGGTACTTTGGGGATACGTCTCCACGACAGCACCCCGAGGAACTGACTCGCTTGCAGGCATCACTTTCTGCCTTTTCAAAGGCTCAACCTTCTCATCCTCGGTGCCCCCACCTTCGACTCTTCCCAGGGGAGCGAGAGGAACAACTGCACCTTTACCTACATTCTTCACAGCAGACCTCTGCGAACCGACAGTTCAAGAAAGGGTCTGCACAAGCTTCTTATTTACACTAATAAACACAGGTTTCTCTCGATTGGGATCACATAGAGAAAACTTCATCGAACCTTCGTTAACACGGAGCACTTTCGCCTGCTACAAAAATAGTCACGATAGTCAGGTTACAAAACAGAGGCAGACATCCATACCTAAAAAACAACCGAGGCATATAGTGTTTTCTCACCAGACTATCTTGACTCTTTGCGTCATTCAGCTTCGAAGCTTCCTTTCTTTTCTTTGAATGATCGGCCTGTTCCCGAACTTGCGGATTGCCCAGCTCAAGTTTCAGAAAAGAAGATCACATCAGAAAAACTGTAAGGGGATGCGCACCTACATATACGCACGTATCATACGAAGTACCTTCTCTTTAGCATCAGTTATCTTTTCCTGAAACCTTTTACGCTTCTCCTCGGAGAAGTGAATCTTGAAAAATTCAACAACAGAAAACTTGTGATCCTCTCTGAACTTCGTTCGTTCAACTCTTTTCTTCTTATCTTCGTAACCAAAAAGAACAGGGCCTTCGATAAGAACAAGCTTAGAAAGCCACGACTCATCGTTAGAACAACGAAGGAGTGTATTCGCTGAAGACCCAGGAGAATCCATATCGCTCATTACATGCGAAGCGTCAGCTGTTTTGACCAGGCTTATGCCCCAGGGAACCATCGGTGCAAGCAAACCCTCTTCCACGTTATAGTATTTGAAAAAAAATTCGGCAGTCCAAAATTCGGGCGAATGCCTGAGCTCCTCGGGAAGTTTTTCATAGTAGGAAGATTTACCGTTCGAACGAGCTACCCACTCTCGAATGACTCGGATAGAATTTCCGTCCAGTTGCATCACGCCGCAAGGAGGACTGATTCAAGAGTAAATTTCGTAAAAAAGAGGATTCTCAGGGTCATACAACGGAATCGGGAGACCGGAACCAAGCTGCTCACCAGAAACAATTAATTTCCTATCACTGCACTGATGAGAAGAAAGTAATTCAGGAGACAAATTAACTTTGCCCAGACTCTTACAAGGGAAAAGACTTGCATCAAAACCAAAAGCCTTGGCCCTTTCTTCCCAAGAAGATTCCTGAGGATTAACCATCTTTTGAGAAATTTCACCGCCAGATTGCATATTCGTTTCAAGGATTTGAAAAGCGAAGAGGAACTCAGAGAAAGAACATACAAAGGAGGATAAGAGAAATTACGAAAGCCTGGAAGAATAGATCCAACAGAGGAAGATCGAAAAATACTAAGGATATTGCAGAAAACTGAAGAAGAAGAAGAGAAAGAAAGAAGGGGTAAACAAAGTTTAAATAAGAGGACACGAGACCGGCGCAGCCGGTAGAAGGTAGAAGGAGTGGGGATCTCAACATCATTAAAAGCCACAGGTGTCGGCCAAAGAAGTTAAAATACCGGACACGTGTTGGACAGAAGAAAAATCCAAAGTAGTTTCCTTCTCTGAATCTCTTCAATCTTCGGATAAGGAAAGAGGCAAACTGTAGGGGGCCAAACCCCTCAGAACACGTGTCTCGCATCCAGGAAGCCTAACCATGCCGAGAGGATTAACAGCGAGATCTCGGACCAGCCCAAAGAAGAAGGTCACCTAGCGAGCAAAGTGGAGACTCGGAGAGAAAGGATTCGGACCATGTCAAAGGACCGAAGCCCCAGAGTCAGCCTCGGGATGGATAAACCGCCTTACTCGACAGGGACTGACACCACCACGATTGAGTTGTTTGTCTTTATTAGCTGTAAACCACCCAAGCTCGGCCTATATAAGGCTAGCTTGGAAAACATTGTAAGGGTTGGATTCTCTTTGGGTTGAGCCTAAGCAGCAAGAGAGAGATTAGGTCGGTTATCTCCTCTGGTTTCTTAGGGTTATATTCATGTAATCACAACATAGAAATTCATATAAATCTCCTTATATTTTGCCTTTACTGTCTTAGTTTGGTCTTGAATTATTGTTCTTATTGCCTTCGGTATTGTGCTTGTGTTCTTCGCACCATTAAACCTCAACTGAAATACTGTATGTATGAGTAGATCTGATGGATATGGCTCCTTGAGTACCTATGCAGATTTTCGACTCGTACAGTTTGGCCCTAGAAACAGGGATGATTAAAACAACTTAGGGTTTGCCTGTGATTTTTCGGGTTTTCAAATTTTTCGATGTACTTTTCTAATCTTCTCAAAAGATTTTCAAAAGTTTGTTTTCTGAAAAGAAGCTCCTGTACCTTAAGCATCTAAATGACCTTAAAGGCTTTGGCATGTTTAAGAGTTTTATGAGCACAGCATCAGGTGATAAAATCATCCATTAAAGAGTTTTCAAAACCTTGGTATGATGAAGTCAATTTTTAAGATAGGTAGTTTATGCTTCGCTGTAAACCTCTTGAAACAGTAACATCTAGCCTTGCGAGAAACGATTAACGCATTTGTGCTATACAAAGAAATCCATTTTAGGGTTTTCAAATTTCATGCTATATTTGGAAATAAAACTTCATAAAAAGAACCAGATGGAAAGGGATGATTTGAGCTAAAAGACAAAATAAACAGTTAGGGATATATCTAAAAAGGACAAATACGACTTATATTAAAATTCGTCTGAAAAAATCAGTTGCAGAATAGAATTTCATGGCCGACAAAGTACCCTGCGCTAGCCGCCTTGGACCTCACGAGTTTTTTGTTTCTTGACAGGTCACCAAGAATGACTTCGAAATCGGACCAAACGCCGAGGCAGCAAGTAGGACCTTCGGGGCAAGTCATAAAATAGCAAAATGAAGTACCAATGCAAACCGCTCACTGCAATTCAATGATTCATACAAGGGAAAGCGTCAGCTCGAGAAGCAGCAGTTTTGGGGGAAGAATTCACAAAAGAGACAAAGATGGGAAAGAAATAATGATTGTCACCGAAGCAAGAAAATTCGAGCCATGGCAATTAAAACCAATAGCTTACTCGGCAGCAGACCTTCCCGAAGATGGCCCAAGTAATAATCCTTTGGTGATAACAGTAAACATAAACAAGGCAGCAGTACCAAGAATCCTAGTAGATCCAGGAAGTTCGGTAGATGTATTATTCGGAATGGCATACAGGGAATATTTCTCGAACACTCCACTGATGACGTTAGACTATACCATCTACGGATTCAATGGAAGAGCGTCAAGACCTAAGGGAGACATCACATTATCGGTGCAAGTAGCCTCAATGGAGTTAAAGACAACATTCTGTGTCCTGGACATAGAATCACCATACAGCGCAATCCTGGGACGACCGTGGTTGCATGGGATCTTAGGGGTGCCCTCCACATTGCATCAGAAGCTCAGATTTCCAACTCCCGAAGGTATCAGAGAGATCAATGGCGAGGGTTCGGAGTCCAAAGCATGCCACGAGAAAGACATCGACCAGAGAAAAAACGCACGGCGGAACCGAAGAGAAAGACACAGGCAGCAAAAGGAAAAAATGATTCGCGAAGAAATTAATCAAATAATAAAAGGAAAGAATATAATCACAAAAGAAGCACCGAAGGATCCCAGTGCCATGAACGACGATACTCCGAACTTCACCCCAACAGAGCCTACCGAGGATGTAAATATCGGAACGATTGAAGATCCGAAGATTGTAAAAATCGGAACACTAATGGCAAGGGGGCAGCGAGATGAGTTGGAAGATTTGCTGAAAGAATATGCTGATGTCTTCGCTTGGAAGATGAGCGAGATGCCAGGAATTGATCCCAGCTTGGCTTGTCACCACTTAGATATAAACCCTTCGGTGCGACCATTCAAGCAGAGACCTCGAAAACTAGCAGACGTATACCAGTCGGCGGTCGAAACAGAGTTAAATAAGATGATCGAAACAGGAATTATCAAAAAGATACAATACGCAGATTGGATATCCAACATGGTCATTGTACCAAAGAAAAACAAAGGAGTACGTATATGCATCGATTTCAGCAACCTAAACAAGGCGTGCCCTAAGGATCCCCATCCCCTGCCCAGCATAGACCAAATGGTGGACGCAACCGCCGGACACGAGCTGCTAAGCTTCATGGACGGCTATTCTGGTTACAACCAGATTCCTTTGGCGAAAGAAGACCAGAAACACACGGCGTTCTTAACATCCAACGGGCTATATTGTTACACCAGAATGCCATTCGGATTAAAGAACGCCGGCGCTACTTATCAAAAGGCCATGGAGAATATCTTTCGTCCTTGGCTAAAAAAGACCGTCGAAGCTTACGTGGATGACATGCTTGTCAAAAGCAAAAAAGCTGACACCCATGTGAAAGACCTTCGAGAAATACTGGAAAAGATGCGACAGATTAACATGAAGATCAACCCAGCAAAGTGCATCTTCGGAGTGACCTCTGGAAAAATTTTGGGATACATAGTTACAAAAACTGGCATCGAAGCAGACCCGCTAAAGGTGCAAGCAATTCGAGAAATGCCATCGCCAACAACCATAAAAGAGGTGCAAGCTCTAAATGGGAGATTGGCTGCTCTTAGCAGATTTATTGCACGATCCTCGGATCGATGTAAAGACTTTTTCAGTATTCTGAAAAAGGGAGAGCAATTCGTGTGGACAGACGAAAGGGAGGCCGCTTTTCAGGGGATCAAAACTTACCTAGCAAGCTTGCCAGCCCTGCGCAGCGCCCAGAGAAGGACGAGAACTTGAAATTATACATAGCCGCGAACAAAGACGCCATTAGTGCAGTGCTAGTAACAACAAAAGAAGAAGAGAGACCTGTATACTACATCAGTAGGACCCTTTTTCCAGCCGAAAAGAATTACACCAAGTTGGAGCAGCTAATCCTCGCGCTAGTAGTCGCAACGCAAAAACTTCGGACTTACTTCCAGGCCCATAAAATAATCGTGCTAACGAAAACACCAATCGAGTCCATTCTGAAAAATCTCCAAGCAGCAGGAAGAATTGCAAGATGGAACGCTCAAATCGGACAATACGACGTGCAGTATGAAATCAGAACGACATTAAAATCACAGATCATCGCAGACTTCCTGACTGAATTTCCAATAGAAGAAGATTACGAAGACGAACCAATTTTGGGAATCGAAGATGACGACGGGCCCGAGGACCTGCTAGAACAGTGCCATCCACGGAGATGGGAAATTTTCATTGACGGATCAGTAAACAGCGATGGCCGGGGGATAGGCATAGTCTTCACATCGCCCGAAGGAGAACGCACTGTCTTTGCACTTCGTTTGGAGTTCGAAGCAACCAACAATGAAACAGAATATGAAGCATTGATTCATACGTTGAAACGCATGATTAGCATGGAAATCCAGGAAGCAAGAATAACAACAAACTCGCAGCTGGTTGTACGGCAATTGGATGGGAGTTACCAATCCAATGATTTGTTGTCCAAATATAAGAAGTTAGCAAGAAGGCTTATGTCAAAAATTCCACATCTCAAAATACGACACATCTGTAGAAAAGACAATAGGCATGCGGATGCTTTGGCATTCATTGCCTCTAAGGTAACAGATAAAAATATTATTTTCATCGAAATCGGAAGAATAAAGCAATCATCAATAGCAGTTGAAGAAGGAGAACTGGTGATGGCCATCCAAGAAGAATACGACGACTGGAGAATCCCCATAAGAAAATACTTGGAAAACAGAGAATTACCAAGCAATCCGCTAGAAGCACACAAAGTGACTAGTAGATCTGCTAACTATCGCCTCATAGACGGGGTCTTACACCGACAGTCATTCTTGGGACCTCTATTAAGGTGTGTGCACCGAGTAGATGGAATCGCACTAATGAACGAACTGCACAGCGGCGAAGTAGGTACCCACAGTGCTGCACGAGCACTGGCTCAGAGAACAAAGGCTCAGGGATACTATTGGCCATATATGCATGCCGATGCAAAGAGCATCTCTCAAAAATGTGATCCATGCCAAAGATTCGCTAAACGAATCCACGCGCCAGCAACAAACTTGAATTCAGTACTAAGCCCATGGCCCTTTGCCAAATGGGGGGGAGATATCGTCGGCCCATTCATTCCAGGAACGGGACAACGAAGATACATCATAGTCGCGACCGACTACTTCTCCAAGTGGATCGAAGCCAAAGCCTTGCGAAGCCACACGGGAAAAAAAGTATTTACCTTCTTCTGGGAGAACATATTCTGTCGTTTTGGAGTGCCCGCAGAGATAGTTTCGGACAACGCCCAAGAATTCCTCAGCACCGAAGTTAAAGAACTGCTAAATCAATACAACGTAAGGCTCGGTACCTCGACGCCAATCTATCCTCAAAGTAACGGGCAGGCCGAGGCAACAAACAAAACCATAGGAGACAACTTGAAAAAACGAGTACTGCCACACAAGAAGCAATGGTGCGAGCATCTGCACAACGTACTATGGGCATTCCGAACCTCACAAAGGCGAGCAACGGGAATGACTCCTTTTCACCTAACATATGGGACCGAGGCAGTACTGCCTACAGAAATAATGATACCAACAGACAAATACAAAGCGTGGGAACAGAACCTATCGGCAGACTTAATATATGCAAAATTGGATGACCTCGAAGAAGAAAGGGAGGAAGCTCGAGAGCACATCATTAACTACCAGAAAGGGGCTGCCCGAGGATACAATAAAAAAGTAATAGAACGAGAGTTTCAACCTGGCGAACTCGTCTTACGAGAGATACCGCCCTACCAAAAAGGAAACGCGGGAAAACTAGAGCCAGTGTGGGAAGGCCCGTATACTATCAAGCAGAAGGCAGGAAAAGGAGCGTACAAACTAATCGACGAAAAAGATGGTCTTGGGCTCGGCAATGCGTGGAATGCAAAATATATAAGGAAGTATTACACATAAAAAATGTATCATATATCCTCGAAATAAAGAAAATTTTACGACGAAAGCTCCGAACCAAAGGCTGTAACGCCGAGGCAAAAACGCCAACAAACAAAAAGGCTGTAACGCCGAGGCAAAAACGCCAACAAAAAAGACCTCGCATAGCAGGCACATAGCTGATGCTCATATAAATCGTAAGGGCCCTACGAGTTATGTGGCACAGTCCTCTACCCACAAGACACCCCGTTAGCGGCGGGTACCTTGAATCAAGGCTACTTAAGCCGACGATACAATCGTACC
>JAJJMA010162820.1:38149-51661 GCA_023529015.1 Papaver nudicaule | reverse complement strand
CGTCTGCATTGCAGAGAATGGAGTTCTGAAGCTCTTGTGTTTGAAGACGAGAAGCCAGAAAGCTATACTGCACGGTGTCATGCATTGAGTAAATGCCCAGGCCACCTTCACGGATGGGTAGATTAGCTAACCTTTGTTGCAGTAAACCGTATCCAGGGCCATCTCCAACGAGCAACTGTCTCATATAGGTGGAGAGATGAGTATCATACACAGGTTGTGCATCCTTCATATGAACTGGAGACGTCGTTCGCATGGTGAAGTACAGCCGAGAAACTCCAGTGCAGTTACGTAGAAGAAGTAACTCACTTTGTGGATCGTCCAGGGCATGAACTGCTTCCATTAGATTGATTTTTTTCTGCACTCTCGCAAGTACCATCTGACCACAGTAGTTGGCGTCAAGACTGATTGGAGCTCCAAGTAATTTAACACCAGTTGTGGCTCTCCCAATTGCAGCAGGGAAAACACCCAGATTGGTGGTTCTGGCGTCATGATTAGGCCAGAAAATTTCGGTCTTTTGAACATTCAGCTCTAACCCCACTGACCTTCCTTCCTGTTGGATGATATGAAAGGCTTTTGACACCATCATGGTGTCGCCTATGAGCGTACCATCGTCGAGGTACCAAGCTTGAAGATCCAACTGGCACTCTCTTGATATCTTCAACACAATAGGATGGAGTGTTAATGCAAAAAGAAAGGGCCCTAAGGGGTCTCCCTGTTGTACACCCATTGATGATGATAGTGTAGAAGAACCATAGTAGAGTCTAGCAGGTTGTGAATAGCAAAATTCCACCCAGCGTGAGATGCTAGGGCATTTAGATCGTACCTCACTGATCATGGCAGTTCTATCAATCATGTTGAACGCGTTCCTGAAGTCCACCTGCAGCATTGTCATAGTGTTCAGGTTGCTCTTCTCCTCGACGACGCGGTTGACAGAATGCACTATGGCTTCACCTCCACAGGGGACGCCAACTCCAAATTGGAAGTCGCTTAAATACCTTGTCATTTCCTGACTGACAGCAGACGCATCAGCCTTTGAAACCAGACGTCGCCATATTGTACCCACTGCAATGGGTCTAATGCCGCCTCCAGGTTTTAGCAGAGGGGTGAGTGGTGCACTAGCCAGAAATTCGCCCAATTCAGGTGGACAATTACCTGCGAGAAGGAGATTCACGATGCATGTAATGGAGGTCAGGAGTTCTTCAGATAAGGCGGCAGCAGGGCCGCTTAGAGCATCTAAGAAATGCTGTGAGTGTAATCCGTCTCGTCCACATGCCGTGCCTTTCGGAAAACCACGGATTCTGCTGAAAATAGTCTCATTGTTGACTGTTAAAGGCATCACTCCCACTGGTTCAGCAGGCAATGTAGGTGCTGGAGCATATGGGTGCTTCAGTTGTAGTTCATGCAGAGTTCCATCTGTCTGTGGTGCCACACCAGATGATGTAAGGACTCGAATGGCTGCTGTGTAGGTGCTTTGGCTGAGTTTCTGTCTACAAAGCTGTAGGTTTATGTCCTCTTGCTTTTTCTTCCTTGCTGATGGATTTTTCTTTGTTGGAGCACAAGTGTGAAGCAAGTTCTGAACGAGGGTGATGCATCCATCCTCATTCCATTTTGATAACGCCTGCTGAATGGACCCTAATTGGAGTCGTTTACGCACACCAGACCTTGCCTCATCCCTATTCTTGGGAGTGTAATTGTTTAAAGTGCATATAGGGAGAAGCAGAAGTTGAACCCAACCTGTAACGTCCATGGGTCTGAGAAGAACCCTATCCATGGATTGTTTAAAAGCTTTGGAGAAACCAAGTCTGCAGTTATACGGTATGTGTCTTACCGTATTAATCTGTAGACGAAAGATCTTGTCTAGTAGGTCAGTGTTGAGCGCAATTGGTGGTTCTGCAGCGTCTATGTTGGCATCAGCATCATCTCTACCCATTATGTCAGCAACATCAGAATCTGCAAGGTCAGCAGGTTTTGATATCCCATGAATAAGAACTAGGTTATCATCTGTATCTATGATTGGTGCAGGGATTGTGACAGGGTGTGATTTGCACTTCATACTCCACGTATGGAGACTCATACATGAAGTACATAGCCACTGTTTAATGTGCAGAAGCAAAGCTTCCCATCTTGCATAGACTGTGGCATTATTCTGAATGTGTTGTCTACAGGTATCATTCCCCTCCCCGTGTTCGAAATGTCTGTCATCCAGATGACGACCCAAGGAAGTTCTGGCAAACCCTTTCCCCTTAACTCCATTGCTACATCCGTCGTAGCCTCGAAATGGGCAGTCAATAAGACTTCCCTGAGAGGAGGTTGCATCCTGGGAGTTTGAAGATGCACCATGAGAATTCTGACCCTGGCTGTATGACGAGCGTGTTCTAGGCATGTTGCAGACATGAAAACCCAAAGTAACTGTTTACTGTAAAAAATAACCGTCGCCAGAACGGTGGGTTGATGAAGCAAAACAGTGAAAAGGGTGGTATCAGGCTTTTAACCCAAAGTAACTGTTTACTGTAAGAAATTCATATATTATTTTATTTTTTTTATTATTATTTTTTTTAATGGAAAATCATATATTATTAATCTGAATCAGAATCAGAATCAGAATCAACAGGATTACAAGATTTAGATGGAAGCCTGGCAACCAGCTGGGCTCCGATCCCTTTTTGAAGCACAACACTAATCCTATGAAACAGAAAATCACCCACTACTACATTAGCATCATGACTAGCCATGTAATTTCGCAATCTCTGCAGAAACTCCACAGTGTCGCTACCCAACTCTCCCAAAGTAGTAAAAGCCAACACACCAAGACCAAACCCCTGAGCAGTGCACTTCTCTAGATATTTGTCCTTTTTGCGAACGATAGCATCTTCAATAGCCTTACCCGGAACAAAATCGCGCACCCCAACGCCTGTAAAAGGTGAAACAACTGTGATATCCATACACACATCCTGACCATTATCCCAGTTATACACCAAAACATCTGCAGGTCTCAAAGCTAAACCAATATCTGAGAGGAATCCCAAGTCAACCTCTTTCCTAGCTAGGACACCTGCACGATAACAAATATCGGCAAAGGTATCACGAACCAGGTCATGTATGTACTTGAGCCCAATGCCACTTGGGCAATGTAAGGCATGGTCCCCAAAAATATCCATCTCCCTACCACAACTGGTGCAACTGTCTCCTTCCCCAAAAAGAAAGCATAATAGTGGTGCCCCCATGCAGGATCGAACTACAAGAATAACTGGTGAAACTGTCACTTGAGACCAATGCCACTTGAGCAATGAAGGGCATGGTCCCCAAAAATATCCATCTCCCTACCACAACTGGTGAAACTGTCACCTTCCTTGAAAAGAGGGATCACAAGCCTATAACGCAAGATAGCTCTGAAATGTCGAGACCCAAGTTTTTGATTAAGCCCGGCAATCGGAATTGCCAACAAATAATCTTGTGCATGCTTGATCATGTTGCTCTGCCACAGGGCTGTATCCGGCTCCGTCATAACAAACCGATTAGGTAGATCTTTCTTCACTGCATCGAAGTATTTGATTGCCAAAGAACTCATAGAATGGGGGGCAATATCATCAATGCATAATGAAGAACTCTCAATACCACATACTTGTTTGTATACGGCAAGCGCATGATCAAAACTAGGACTCAAAACAGATACATCAGACTGCCTCAAAATGTTTTCCTACTGAGCCCTTGTCTGGAAGCAAGATGCCAGATAGCAATACTGCATAGTATCCTCCATGGTGTACACCCCTAATCCACCACACTTGATGGGAAGTGTATCAAGCCTTTGTTGCAGGAGACCAAATCCCGGCCCATCCCCCGTAACAAGATGTCTAAGAAACTGTTTGAGGTGATTATCAAAAAGAACTTTTGCCTCCCCTAAGTACTCAGGCCTAGTTGTCCGCATAGCAAAGTATAACCTCGAGACACCAGAACAGTTCCTCAACAATAAAAGCTCACCTTGGGGATCTTTAAGCTTCTGTATAGCATCAATCAGGCATGTGTCTTATGAACTCTGTTAACTATCATACTCTTGCAAAACTGGGGGTTCAGGCTAACAGGTCCTCCCAACAGCTTGACTCCCTCCGCTGGTCGACATATGCGAGGTGGGAAAACGCCCTCAACTAAACCTTTGGCATCAATTGTAGGCCAGAAAAGTTCAGTCTTTGAGACGTTAAGATGCAACCCTAGAGAAACACCCTCTTGCTGAATAATGTCCATGGCTTTGGCCACCATGCTTGGATATCCAAGGAGCACGAATCCGCAATCATATGAATCAAGGGGTGAAGAGTCAAAGAAAATAACATGGGGCCAAGAGGATCCCCCTGTTGTACTCCCTGTGACGAAGCAAGAGTTTTGTCATGCAGTATAGTCTAGCAGGAGCCGCATAACAGAACTCTACCCACTTAAAGATGGAAGGACAGTGTTTCCTCACCTCTCTAATCATTGCAGACCTGCTTACAAGATTGAAGGCATTAGAGAAATCAACCAAGAGCATGGACGTAGTCGTTGAGTCCATCTTCCCCTCAAGAAGCCTGTTAACCGCATGAATGGACTCACCCCCACAGGGTACCCCCACCCCACACTGAAAGTCACTGAGATAGCTCTCCATTTCTTTACCAACATGAGAAGCGGCAACTTTAGAGACTAAGCGTCTCCAAATAGTACCGACAGCGATAGGACGTATACCACTCCCAGGCTTGAGCAGAGGATTAAGGGGAGCTGAAGCTACAAACTCTCCCAAAGCAGAATGACAACCACCCGCAAGCCATATGTTAACCAACTCCGTAATGGAATTAATGAGCTCATCTGACACTGCAGCTGCAGACCCACTCAAAGCATCGACTAGATGTTGGGCACGAAGGCCGTCTCTCCCACTTGAGGTCCCCTTAGGAAAGCTCTTCAGCTTGTTAAGAACCAAGTCCTTAGATGCAATGAATGATGGTTGCACTATGGGGTCTGTTGGTATCAAAGGAGGAGTCGCGTGAGGGTGCTTGGCCTGTAGTTCTTCCAGAGTCTCTGAATTAGGCGGGGCCACTCCACTTGAAGTCAAGGTACGAATAGCAGCAGTGTATAGTCCATTACTTAGCTTCTTACGACAAAGTCGTATGTTGATTGCCTTTTGATCCTCTTGCGTTTTCTCCTGATTATTCCTCTTGCTCTTATGTTGTTCTTCTTGTAGGGAAGCCTGCTCCTCCAATGCTCTTTGAATCAAGGCAGCACAACCATTTGGTTCAGACCATTTTTGCAGAGCAAACTGAATAGCCGCAATCTGCAATTTTTTCCTGTTGCCGGACCGCTCTTCCGAACTACTTTGGGGAAAGTAAATTTGAAAGTGCATATAGGAAAAAGAAGCAACTGAACCCACAAAGATACATCAGTAGGATTGTGAACGACCCTCTGAATGGCAGCGTTAAAGGTTCTGGCAAAGAGAAGCTTGCATTTAGCGGGGATGCTAGCAACAGTGCATATCTGGCTCTGAAGAACTTGGTCCAGCAACTCAAGATCAAGACTGGGAAAATCATTAGCTCCTATGCCAACAGGATCCTCATTATCCACAGCAACTAACGGAGCAGGACATGGAGTTCCATGCACCAAGAAGTCCGCCCGCTTTCCATTCCAAGGACAACGAATCACTTCCCCGGTATGTCTGCAAGACTTACTCCAAGCCAATTGTAGCCTTTGGCATTATTGTTCTTGCAACCATCAAAACCATGCAGCGGGCAACGAAACTTACTTGTAGTAGCAGCAGACTCATGTTGGGTATCTTCATGGGAGTCTGCAGGATGATCACATGGAACTGTTGTGGCTCGCGACGACAAACTCGAGCTGTTTCTGTAGTAGGAACTCGAGGTGTTGTAGCAGACACAGCAGCAAGAGGGTAATCCAAGGCCACAGACGTATCAACAGCAACAGAGTCTGTCGTGGAAGCTGCAGGCAAACGGAGATGTGTGTTTTGATTTTTCCGATCAAGAACACACTTCCATGATTGGCAGAGAAATGAGGGACATCATTTGCTAGATATGAAATCTGAGAATTTATGTAATTTGGATAGAGCAGTGATAAATGCAAGATGGCTTGAAGTGCATCCTAGCTGGGGGTATAAGGTTGATGTGAGAGGTATATCTGACCATGGTGTGTTATATGGTGCAAATGTTGAAATTCCTAAACCAAAAAATGTGCCATTCAGAGCATTAAAAATTTGGGTAAGTCATCCAACTTTGCTAGATATGATAAGAAAATCTTGGGAAGAGGAAGTAATTGGAAATGAAGCTTATATTTTTATGTACAAACTCAGAATTCCATAATTGGATACAGATGATTCAGAAAATCAATATAACTGGATAAAAGATTGAGTAAAACCAGATCTAGATTCACTGGAAGTGGAGATAACTATTGATGGATGGCACTGCAAAAAAGTGATAGAGCAGAAGTTAACTATTGATGGATGGATGGCACTGCAAAAAAGATCTAGATTCACTGGAAGTTTTAGGGGCTTGTATTAAGCCACAAGTCCCTAAGCAATCACTAAACTCCAACATTGAGATTGTTAGAGGTTTTAGGCCTCCTCTCTTTTCTTCAATAGTAAGCACAGTATTAAAATCACCAATAACAAGCCATGGTTTATTCAACAAACTAATTTCCACCAACTCCGATCCTCCCAAAGCTCTCTTCTATTCATTGTCAAACAATCAGACCTTCGCCTTGACCTTTGCCTGTCTGACCTTTGCTAGATATGAAATCTGAGAATTAAAGAACCTTGACCAATCGCCTGAAAATCGTTCCTCTGAGTTGACTTTTTCGTAGTTAAAGACACCTATTACAATCTAAGTTTTTTCAGAGGCCTTGTGCCACAAAAATAAAAAAAAAAAGAGTTTCAGCTGAGTACAGGATATGTTGGGAGAAAAACATCCCAAAGATTCAAACTATGAGATACACTTAGCACAAATTAAACTTCAGGCTGCTGACTTGAAGAGGAACCATCCTTATATACTTGTAATTCTGGGGGCTTCAAGGAGTTGTTCATTGCCAATTTCATATCCTTGTCATCGTTATTACAATCCACTGGTCATGTTTCTTCAATGGTATCAATATCTTTACCTTTAACATCTTGCTCAGGTATCTCAGAATCACCACGCTGTGGTTCACCGACTTTAGGATCCTTTACTTCAGCATCACTGCTTACATCCTCAGCTTCCTCTGACCTAGATTCGTTATCTTCTTCTTCTTCTTCACCTTCAGCGTCTTCTTCGCCTTCAACGTCTTCATCAACATCAACGATATCGGGAACATCGTCCTTCATAAAGTCAAGAACGGTGTCAGGACCATATTCTTTGGGAATAGGAATATTGTGTTGTGGACAAAAGGTGGCCAGATAAAGTTGAATCCCATAAAACGCCGCCATACTCAAATTCTCAATATGTTGCTCTTCTGACTCTTGAGATTGCTTTCGAGCAAGATTTAACTCACTTTGAAGACTGTCTCGTAGGTGGTTGAGCTTGATAACCAAAGAATTTTTGGTCTCTAGCGTTTCCAGAACACCTTGGAGAGTTTTGACCTCATTTTGCAAATTTGTAATTTGGCCAGAAGACAGAAGCTGGGCATTTTGCGATTCGGTGATCTTTTGCCTGCAATGCTCGTGTTCTTTCACTTGCTTTTGCATGAGAGAGATTTTGGAAACACACTCCTGATGTTCTTCGGCGGCAGACTTATGTTCTTGAAGTTGAGCTTCTAGTGCGGTGTTCCGTTCTGCAAAAACATTAAAAACTAAAAATTGAGCAAAGGCAGAGGCAATTTACGAATAATTGGGCGATTGGGAATCCTAGGAATCTACCTTCTAACTCATGCACATGCCTACAAATACCCTCTTGGGCGGCATTAATATTATCCAGTTTATCCAAAACTTCTTGATCAAAACAAGGGCCGACGACTTGTTTGATTCTCAACCTAAGGGTGGTATTTTCCTCGTTCAGCTACCTAGCACGGTCCCTATGGAGTTGAGCGAAATCTTTGTGACGGTGGATTTCTTGACGAGCGGCATCTCTTTCAGCGGACATACAAACTAGTTGAGAGGATAATCGAGCAACGGTTTCCCTTTCACTCTGCAATAGGGAAGAGGTTCTCGTATGATCTATAATAGCCTTCTCCTTGTGTTTACGTTCTATCTCTGCCAGGCGAGAAGCATTGTCACGTGCGCTCTTAATCCATTTAAGGTCCGCTTGGGAAGCTTTGAGAAGATGATCAAGATTCACATTAAGGTCAGAGACATTGCGTAACTCTCGGCGATACCACTTAACATCTTGGTCAAAATCAAATAACATGTTACTTTGCTTAGCGTTGGCGTTAGCCAAATTGTCAATCTCGATTTCGACCCGCCGCAATCGGTTGTCATGATGTTGTCGGCGACCTTAGAATAGATAAGGGCTAAGGGTTTCGGCGGCAGGAAGGTATGAGAAAAATAACAACATTAAAAAGAATCAGAAAAGAAGTAACTAACCTTGGAGCTCCTTTTGTTCCCTAGACTCCTCTTGCATCTTTCACTGTAATATTTTAGCTTCCTTCCTTTCTTCAGACAATTGGTGTTAAAGGGTAGCTTTCTCTTGTCGAAGCTCATCAATTTCTCTGTTCAGTCGAGAGTTCAGGAAGATGTTGCCAATGTCGCGCTGAAATTCCTGAAGTCACACAAGATTGATATGTTAGGGAGTATGCTTAGAAAAATGAGAAGAAAAGAAAATGAGGCAATAATATACCAAGACAGCATTGCAGAACTGCTCGTGTGGAGTGAGGTGAGCAACGACGGTAGTTAATTCTGCAGGCCTTAGAGCTAGACCAGGTGCGCTGAGCATAGCCATGGATTCGTAGTAAAACGAGTTTTGATGATTATCTCCACGATTTTCTAACTGACTAAAAGAATCAGCTAACTTGTTAAAAGGAGTTAGCTCAGAACTTTTCTCTCCAACTTGTTGGCATCCTACTTAAGCTAAGGAGTTGCCCGATGACACTGGTATCAACAGAGGGAACCATAGATTGTTCGCTAACATTGTCTTGATGGTAACAAGATTGTGGGTTCTCTTCAACGGACGGATGAACGTCATCCATTTCGGTTCCAGTACGTTCTTGTACTTTTACCTCCGGGGTTTCAGGGGTTTCTTTGGCGGTATCAGATGATTTTCCTTGCTCAGTGGCGAAACCTTCCTTTATAGAGACTTGCCTTTCAGAATCACCAAGTTTAGCGGGCTTGCCTTTTTCCTTGGCCTTGGCAGGTTCACTTTTCTTCCCAGACAGACTATTAGACACATTGGCTGCAGAAGAAGCTGGTTGCTGAGGCAAGACTGGTTCTGCCGATACTTCACCGGTAGCCTCTATAGTATTCGTCTCTTTCAGAGGCTCAGAAGAGGCCGGGCTGCAAAACCTCTAATTGGCTTTTCTTGCCCTCCTATTTGGTCTTTTTGGCATGTGGCTAAAAGGAAAACAAGTACTCTCGCCATCAGTTCATGAAACAAACAGAGGCAAATATATACATATATTTAAGGTTTTAAGAAAATGTTTGTTACCTAAACTTTGTCTCCAATACTTCCTTTCCTTTTCTGAGGCTTAGATTTCTTGGTGTCATCTTGGGCATGCTCAGACTTTTTCACCCAGTGACCATTGGATCCTACAATGAACTTGCCATCTTTGATAACATAATCTTTTTCTTCGGTCCAGCGAACTTTCCAGAAATTAACACCCTTAAATCGCTCATGACCAGCGGCATAGTCTCGACGAACTATTTCCTTATTCTCGTCCTCCCAGCCTTTAAGCCACGGTCCTTCAACCACACAAGGGAGATCATTCCAGTGATTTTCGGTGCTATGACGCATTGTTGGTTTGGCGGCAGTATAAGCATCTTTATCGGCGTCCCTTAGAAACTTTTTTTCTTCCTTGAAGGATTTCTTGGACACTATGCGATAAGCCCAAGGTTCGCGTTTTCTCTCACAGTGTTTCACTTCATATTGATCTTTGAAGTTCTCTATGGTATAAAACTCAGAACCAAGGAAGTCCTCATTCCTTTATAGATTTGGATAGTTAGTAGTGTCGTGACGCCGTGCAATCCACTCATACATAATACGAATGCAATTAGCGGTAAGCTGAGAAGGGCTCTTGTCAACATAAAGAAGAATATCAAGAAGGATGGGATCAACGGGATCATACAACGGAAATTTGTATCCAGCTTTGAGCTGACCAAAAGATATGATAAGTTTGTTTTTATCTTGGCCTTCTTGGCGAATATGATCCAGTAAAAGTTTCTGAGAAGGAGATTTGATACCGGCGAGAACAGAAAGCTTTGGAAACTTATTTTCAATCTTGTCATTTGCACAGTACTCGTCCCATTTACGGAGAGGGATTCTCTTCTTAGTCACCTTAGGGTTCGGCGATGGTGAATTTCCTTCAGGCTCTGACTCTTGAGTGTTAGAAGGAGAATTGGGAGAATAGGTCTCATCGGTAGAAGCCATGAAAGGAATAGAAGACGATCGAAAAACGCAGAGGCGGCCGAAAAGAGGAGTTGCAGAGGTGATAAATCACCGGAAAGTGGAGAAAGTGGGAAAAGGAAGAAAATGAGGAATCTTTAGGTGGATAAAATGGCTGAGGAGAACTTTTAGGTGGGGGAAATAAAGAAAAAAGCAGTAAAAGAGGCGGAAACTGGTGGTTGAGAGGCGGTATGACGACATTTAGGGTTTTGAAGTTTCTGAGGAGAGAGAAAGAGAAGAAGAAATCAGAAAGTGTGGGAAGAATAAAGTGGACTGGAAGAAGAAGGAATATATAAGGGAAGAAGGTCAACCGGCTCAGCCGGTCATCAAGTCAAAAAGGGTCAGCGATATTTATAGCATGGGAGAGACGTGTCAATGTAGTGGAAATCTGGCGAACGTGGGTCGGCATATTTCGGCGAACAAGAAATTTCATCCCCAGCGATCAAGACCTTGGAGATGAAAGAGGCAAAATGTAGGTGCAGAAAATGCCTCCATACTATAAAGTCATCCAAGAAGTAAAGATATAATTACTTCTGAAAGATTAGAAATCATCAGTATAGGATTGAGGTTTGCCGTTATGCATAGAAGATCAGCGAAGGTTGTACCAAGGATTACATCAGCGTATCTCATAAGAAGAAGAGAAAGGGATAGCGGATTGGAGATCAACGAAGAATGGACACGTCACCGACAATAACTGAAAATATGGTTGAGCATTCAATACATAATCAGTACGGTAGCATTGTCAGGGTTGACCATTTGACTCAGTGGGAGTCGTGTCAGCATCCTTATCTAGAAGAAGATACCATCCGCTGAGGTATGGTTGTATAAATTTGGGTCGCTGATCTACCCTTGGTCGGCGAGTGGTGACAAAAAGTGTCAGAGGAAATCTTGTCCGGATTAGCTGTGATCCATTATTGTAAGTGTCTATATAATGTAAGGAATGTTATTTGAGAAAGGGGTTGGTCGAGTGAACTTTAGGTCTAGCCTACTGAGAGACAAAGTTAGAGTTTCCTTCCTTACTCTCCTTAGTCTAGAATCTAGTGAAGAACTCAAGCTTCGTAAGAGAGATTAGTTTGGTAAGGTGAGTGATGTACTTAACTTATAATCAATGAGATGAGCAAGGATGTGTTATGTTTGTGATGCTTAAGTCTTTCGTTTAGTATCTCTGAACTCTCTTTTATCTTTATCGTAATCATGCTTTTACATTATTAGATATCATATTCATGGTTTTAGATGGGTGTTTTGGTAAAATCTGCCCTATGGGGATTTTACCAATTACAGTTTCAAAACCAAAACTCCCGAAAGAGCAACCTTGTCGTCCCAGTTGGAATCAAGTTGATAGTTGTGGCAAGTACGATATGATATGACCTTGAAGAACAATGTACCTGCAAAGAACAAATCTAATAACAACAATCCTTATTCCACTCAATATCTATATTTTAGGCACACAAATCTAAAGTGGCTTGCTGACAAATCCAGGTTAATAGATAAAGAGATGTTCTAATCACAACGATCTTGAGTGGCCTTATTGCAGAAGAGAAGGACCATATAGAATAAACAAGATCGCAAGGTTTGATAGACGTGATAGAATAAAACACAAGTACAATACAAAGAAAACTAGTAAAACATAAACTAGTTTCCCGCTGAGGTACTTCTAGGCTTCTTGATCCCTAGAGAAGACTTCCTCGCAATTGTAGACCGAGAGCAATAGCTCAAAGGTAACTGAAAATAAAAGCGGCAGACACAAGCTATAGATCCCAAGAAAAGCTTGGTAGAGGTTAAAGTTTTCAGGAGAGATACCACTCCTAATTATATTGACTAAGGCTTAGCTTTGAAATGTGGCTAACTCAATTTCAGAAATTCATAAAAGTACATTTCCATATTAGTTTCGAAATTCCCCACTTAGACTCATAGCATTTAATGAGATCTAATACTATGGCATTTTTACATTAATGAAAAATATAATTCATAAATGAAAATATATTTTCAATAAATTTTTGGCCAATAGCAATCAAAGCAAATAATACTCATAAGTATATCTGGATATTTCATTAATTCGAAATATGGTGCTTACCAAATATGCTCCCTGGGAAAGAGTTCATTTCGAAACGTGTCCTTTAGTTTCGAAAATCTCCTTAAGGTATTATTACTTCCAAATGTCGTCATCAGCTTTAATAATGTCGACATCACTTCCTAGGCTTTGCTGGACGGGCCAGAGCGATCCTAGGTGGAAGTGGGATCTGGTCCAACGTGGTTCAACGTTCCGCATAAACGTATCCTTACAGACGTGGACAAGCCTTGTGTGTTAAGCTTAAGTGAACACGTAGGTTCAAAGGACATTCTGAATCAAGTAGAAAGATATACCATTGAAGTACAGTGCATGATTCAACGAGTAATAGCAAAATGTTGAATCTCCTGAATTCTTGATTCCAATATAGATGATCACATTAATGATATCCAAGAATTCAAATCAAAACATCAAATGAATAATCAAATGAATATATTATCGAGTAGTATAATCATACGAAGATCTAATCACGTACAATATTGATCAGAAATCATGTGTCTACTAACTAGAGCGACTAACCATATTTCTGATTATGATTCAAACAACTTAGTTGTACATTGAAGAGGAACTAATTCAAACTTCAAACCGAGAATATCAAACTCATTAATTCGTTGAAGCACAAATCAAAATGATAGAGTTTGAACTTCGAAAATACGCATTCTGAGATAACCAAATTGAGTTTTCGAAACCTACATACTGTTTGGCAGAAACCAAATTAAGGTTTCGAAATCTAAAGTTCATATATGACCAGAACCGAATTAAGGTTCCCAAATCATGTTTACATATAGCGAAACCAAAGTGAGGTTTCGAAATCAGATTTTGTTTAACAAAACCATGGTTAAGGTTTCGAAACAAGAAACACATATTATGCTCGTCATAAATGTTTGGTGTCGAACTTGAGAGTCCATGCGGTCAAGA
>JAJJMA010162820.1:0-31482 GCA_023529015.1 Papaver nudicaule | reverse complement strand
GTATGAATAAAGGGGATTTTATCAGTTTTGATCACAAGCCTCATTTCTTAGGATCTGTTGAAAATCCAAATGTTACTTATTATATATTTTGTTAGTACTGGTTTCTTTTACCTTTGCTTTTAGCTCATTCTTTTGTAATAATGACTGGTGAAGTCTCACTAGTCCTCTGTGTATACCAAAAATTTTATTTTGAAATAAAATTGTTATTATTGAGTAAAAAAAAGGAACTTTATGTAACTATGCCTCGGAATTAGTCGTAACCATATTACTTTCTTTTTATTTTTGCAATTTATGTCTCTGAAGTGATCGGTGGTAAGATTTGAATCATATGTAACTGTTTCGTATTATATATTAATTGGTTGAGATCCATGCCCCAAAGACAATTAAGTTTTTAAATGTAAATATCCCAATGTGGAATGGTAAAAATTGTCTTTCAAAGGCTAACTAAATAAAGAATTCTCCTTGCCTTTGCGGAATGGTAAGGAACAAGATCCATGGGAATTCTTCGAGCTTGGGTATGACCACATCGCTAATATAGAGTCCAAAATGTAAAGACTCGATGTGGGTATCGACCCCTTGGAATATGTGTGTTCTCCCTGCCTTTGCGGAATGGTAAGGAACATGACCCATGGGAACGATCACATGAAAGGGAGGATGCCCTTAGATTTAAAAAAAAAATCTAATCATCTGTCGGTATTTAAACTTAGGTTACAATTGGGTGCAAAATTCTCTCACGGAGGAAATAACGGTACAATTTTATTTTTATATTGTGTAAACCCCGATCACTTTAGTCAACAAGTCACTACACCATATTTGGCAGAATGCAACAAAAATTAGCAACGGCAATGTAGCAGTTGCGACATCGCAACTGTATTTGGTATGTTGCTAAAATTTAGCAACGGCTAAGCTAGTGTTCCTATCTACGCAACAGTTGGAGTTATGTTGCTACTTGGCAACAGTTGGGGTCCAAGTGTGTGAACCGTGTGTGTGCAGGGCTACACTTTTTGTTATTTCTGCACCCCTCAGTTTTAGCTTTGGGATTTATTGAACCCGAAAAAAATTATCGAGGGTATAATAAGAGAGGAAACTCACTTAGGTTTTTCATTCTATCTTTTTTTTTCTTTCTCTTCCTTCTCTGCTGCTGCGAAAACTAGGGTTGTTGTTGCTGCTGTTTTTAAAAGTGAAATTAGGGTTCATCTGCTGTGAGAAGAGAAGATTAGAGAAGTTAAACTGCTGTTGTTGTTATTACCTTATAGAAATTAGGGTTCTGCTGTTGTAAGTTTGTTTTTTAAAGTTAGGGTTTCGGATTCCGTTTCAGTTTTTAAAGAGAAGATTGATGGTTTCTTTTCTTTGTGTAGGTACTGTTGTTGTTGTCAAATTAGGGTTCTTCTGCTGCTGTAAGTATGAATCTGAATCTTAAATTATGATTTGGGTATTTGCCTAATTTTGATTCGTGTGTTGGTTCTATGAAATTGAAATTAGGTTTAGTTTTGCTTATTTTAAGATTCGTCTGATGGGTATATGAAACTGAAATTATGTTAGTTATTTGCTTAATTTTATGATTTGGGTGTTTGGGTATCACAAAATTTGATGTGTTGTTGAAATACGATTTGGGTGTTTGGGTATTTAAAGAAATGGCAGAATTGTCTCTATAGTTGTTGGGTTACAACCATCTATTGATTGTTGATTAGATATATTAATATAGATGTTGAGTGTTGAGGATTTGGTATCCAATGAATGAAAAATTAAGCCATCTATAGAATAGAGTAACTTGTATACCATCTTAAACTGATGGAGTCTGCATCTTAACTAGTATAGTAACTTGTTCAAGGTTTTTGAGTCTGCAATGTGCTTATGTCTTCCTCCCTCTTAATTACAGTTAATTATGGCTCAAGCGGAGGTCGATGAAAAAAAACTGCCCAAGTATAAGGAAGATGTCTGGAGAGAACTACAGGTGCAAGGATACCATGCTTTTATAGCAGATATCATTGGAGAAAAACATTGTACACATGAAGAAAGTCTTTTACTGTGTGGGGAAGCAAGTTTGCTTCACGGTGTGGAATATAAGCCTTCCTCGGCTTCACCTGAGAAGGCAGATATCTTGATCTCTGAGCCCATGGGTAAGTTTCTTGCCTCATCATTTTAGGTTATTGGCAAGAAGAAGTATGCGTCAGCTTCAGTTACGTTTCAATTACTTAACATGTATATATGTCATTGATTAAGAACTTGAGCTATGTACAATTAACATGAATCAGATTAAAATTTGTGTTGTCTGTTTCCTGTTCATGTGTGTATGTTGAAGTGAGTATGTTGAAGTGATTCTACTTCTTTCATTAGTACTTGGTGGTAGTAAAGAAGTAGTAGCAGCAAATTGTCGCGTGCTCCTCAACACTCAAACCTTCTTCTTGCTTTTTTTTTATCACTTGCTGGTAAAGAAGAACAAGAAGAAGGTTTGTGGGTACAAGGAGTGCGCCTTTTTGCTGCTTAGGTAGTAAGTAACAGCAAATTGTTGTTCGCGGCCACCCGGCCAAATCCTCTACTACTATCATTATCACTTTGTGGTCGTATAGAAGGCGAGGGTTTGACGGTTTGTGGCCGTGTGCGCCTCTTTGCTGTTTAGGTAGTAAAACTTTTGAAAACTAGTATTTGCATTGCACTTTCAACTCACCGGTGTGCTTTTTCCTGAGAATCCCATTTCAGAAGTGACTCATTTGTGGTATTTCATAGCTTTTGAGCATTGTGTGATTGATCTAAAGTATTTGATGATTCTCTAGTTTCAAGTGTTCATTTTCTTTTCGGAAACTGCTGTACTATCGGGGTTGACTTTGTAAGTTCTTTAAGCTCAAACATGAATCTGTTTTCCTTTGAGTTGTGTGTATGTGCAGAATTTGTAATGTTATGTGTTTTGCTTTGTAGAAAATCCGGACAGTGGAACAGGATGGGAAGACCATTAAGCTTCAGATTGTGAGTTGCTTTCTTCTTTTGGTTATTGTTTTGTATTCTTTATGATTGGATGGTTTTCACCATGCATTTTGGACATGGAAGGATGAGAGAATATTATATACAGTTACGCAGTCTATAAATGCCTCTGGTTTATGCATTCGTGTGTATTAGTAGTAGATATTTAAATCATCTTGTCCAGAATTGTCGAAATTGTTAGGGATTTGTTTTGGCTCTAAATGCTTAGGACTATCTTATTGGCACACATCTTTCTGCTTGGTCCCAGGTTTCTTGTGGGGCATCCAGCATGTTGTCTTGTTTTACTGCTTTGATGTTCTATCTTGTGTATAAATGTAACATCTCCTTTCAGATTTGTGGTTCACGATATCTTTCTGCTGAATCCAGTGTATGTTTCTTGTGTCAGGTGTTCATACAAGGAGTCCCACACAAGGCCATCCCAGAGGACATAGAGCGTATGTTGTCTGGCTGTTGGAGGTTAAGCATTCACCGTTTTTTTATTAGTCTGTAATCTGTATGGCCTGTATGTCATCTCCTGAAAATCTTATGTTCATTTCTGTCATAAACGTTTGTAAAATTCTCTCCATTGGAGAGTAAGAATTAATGTGTATGCATGAATTTGTAAGGACAGTACAAGTAAGAATAAGATTGGTTGTAGGTAATTCTGTGTGGCTCAGGGAAATAATATTTGTTGGGGAATCACTGTTTTGACCAGGTCAAGCAAGACTGACCTTTGTCTGACCAAGTCAAAGACTGACTAGGTCAAAGTCAAGGTCGGTCTTCTTTGACCTGGTTATTTTTTTTTGACTTTTGGTAAAAATTAGCAACAGTTTGAGAACTGTTGCGAGCAAAAAATCTAGCAACGTCATCCCAGCCGTTGCCAAACAGTTGCTACTCGAATTAAGCAACGACAACATTACCGTTGCTAAATTTAGAAACACCGTGTTTAGCAACGGCTCGCTGGTGTTGCGAGTCAACTACGCAACTGAAACTGGCTGTTGCATCCAGCCAAATATGGTGTAGTGAGTGCACACTTCACCATTTCCATCCATCTTCTATAATCTACCATCAGTAATTTGAGTTGATAAATTCCGGGCATTTTAACATCGAGTGTACGAAAAAGTTTAGAGATCATCTGAGTAGAGTTGTGAATCCTATATGAATGTCCATGGATACAGAAGGCTGAATGATTCCTATAGTTGAAGAGTTAACGTATGCCAACTAAATATGTTGTGTAGTGTCTTTCCTCAATCGTTCACAAGTAGCTAGAATTTGGAGTAAGGTTTTGTGGGTATACCTCTAGTTAAGTAAGCCCTCACGAGACAAAACTCATCCTTTGTAGACGTATAGAGGTTCAACGACATGTTGCATGTGCTAAGTGCAGCCGCGATTCCTGCGACAGTGAGTTAGGATTTTATTTTCTTTTATTTTGTTATTTTTGTTTGCTCGGGACTAGCAAAGTCTAAGTGTGGGGGAATTTGATAGGTGTCTAAAAACACCTCTCTAAACATCTATTGATTACACTTCTTTAGCTATTTTTCATATAAAAGGTGCATTTTACGCTTTGTTTGTGTTTTGTAGTAATTCAGGAATAAAAGAGAAAATGGTGTCAAAGCATTGCTAAGGGGCAGCCAAAGTGTTAGAAGGCAACCAGCTGAAGCAGGGCTGTTTCGAGTCGACACTGGCAAGTTTTGGATGGGTGAGCACGTGGGCCATAGAAAGAGACAGCTGGTGAAGAAATAGCGGAGAAAGGGAAAAAAAATCAGAGAAAAAGACAGCGGCTGAAGAAGAGACACGCACAAGAGAGAGGAGAGCACGTGGTTTACTTAAATTTTCTCCCAACATGTGGGTCTCACGGATCAGCAAAAGTGAGAGAATTACGTGACAAGAAGAAGAAGAAATAAAAATCACGTGAAAAGAAGCAAAAATGATATACTGACCGCGGGTTATAGCCCACGGTCCCATGCTGACGTGGAAAGCCAGCTGTAAATAAACGTAAGAGAGAGAAAAGAAAGGGTCAGAAGGTGTCAGATGGGTTAATAATAAATTTTAGGTAATTTACACACAACCCACTAATTCCTTGTTTGTTTGGTTTTTAGTTTGGATTTCAATATGATTATTATCGAACTGCAGATCCGTTCATACCTTATTAGTTGTGTATTACCTCGATTGATTCATCTTTAGACAAGAGTTACCGGCAACGTTGATGAATTTGAACGGATTTTCTTTTCTACTTGTTGATTCAATCAATGGAGGATCTAATGAAGTTTGTTTGGTGTTGATTGCAGCATGGAAAACCATAGATGATAAATTAATGTGCGAAGGATTTATCTTGGATACAGAAACAATTCAGAGAATGCTTTTGATTCTCGGTGCTCTCAAGTGGCGTATGCGTTCCATTACACCGTTCTCATTCATCTATTACTTTCTCTCTTTACTCAAACTCAAGGATCCTTCGTTAAGACAAGCTCTCAAAAATCGTGCTACTCAGATTATCTTCACATCTGAACACAGTAAACACAAATCCGCAGAATCTCCTCTTCACATTTTCTGAGTTTTCACATTAATTTTCATATGAAATCTAATTTTATCTTTCAATAATATTCGGTGAACGTTTTAGAAATCAAATTATTAGAGTTCAAGCCATAAATTATTACAGCTTCTGCGTTAATTTCTGCCTCCCAAGAACTTCTCCCCTTGCCAATTCCCCGGTTTCAGAGCGGTCGTTTCTTCATGTATCACCAATCCAGAACCACTGAAATTGTTGTTAATCCAATTATTTTTGTTGAATTACTGGATTCATTAATTTGGAAAATTGTGATTTGAACAGGAGAAATTACTGGATTGTTGGAATGTGATGAACAGCTATGAATCAGTTTTGGATATGATAATTTCTTTATTTTTGAAAACTCTCTCTGCTTCTCCTAATTTTTCTCTCAACTCAGTCAGAAGAGAGAGAATTAAATTTTAATATTAATCCGACACTTTCTGACCCTTTTTTTTCTCAATCTCATAATTCTATATGTACCGTAGCAAATCTAGGATTTTATCCCGTGGCCTACGTATATAACCAGCTGTAAATGAAAATGTTATCTCCATCTTCTGAATCTTCTTCTCTTTTGTTTTTTAATCTTTTAGATCCATTAAAGAAATGTTATCAGAGGAGTTGTGCATCCATCTCAGACATCTTCTATTCAGGTAAACAAAAACTGGGTTTTTATTGAACATCCAATATATAAGTATTATTGTATGATTTGTATTCCTTTTTGTTCACATAGTCTAAGTTCGGTAATGATCGGAGAAACCCATAATTCTAAACACAATTCTTGAATTTTCTATTGGTAGTATCTCCTTTGTGTGCTAGATCTGATCTAAACGAAGCCTAGATGTGAAATTTGCAGATTGTAGGTGGAAAGGCGCCGAATTGGTACAATAATTGGACTAATGATGATAAATATGAAGGGCTGATGGAGAAATTGATTGGCCTCATTACTATATCCACTAAAGCAATTACAGCTTCGATTGTTGTGTGATGATGATCAGTTTCTTTTTCAATAAAATTTTGTACAATCTTAGCTAGACAAACTGATCTCGGCTCAATCAAGAGCAGTTCTCTCAGTTTAACTGTCTCTCAATTTAATCTTGATTTTCCATATTATTTTGGTAACAAATGATGTACAGAGTCTGAGATTTCAACTTAACGGCGGTTCAATAGCCGGAAGATTCATTCTTCCTCCTGTCAATCGCACTAGAAAATTAAAGAACTTCAAGGTTTCGGATCTGCTTGCAACTCCTTCGTTTTTTTGTTTACCCAAATTCTGTATGAGTTTTTCTCGGCGGAGAGAGAAAAATATAATTAAAGATTAGAGACCACGTATTACTTTTTGTTGGACAGCTGGGTTTACATGTGGCTGCGGGATAAAATGCTAGATTTTATACGGTCAATATAGAATTACCGCACGTTTAGTTACAGCTGACTATCCACGTCAGCACGGGATGGACCGTGGGCTATAACCCGCGGTCAGTATATCATTTTTGGAAAAGAAGAAATGAGAAGGGGACATGCGGGTCCCACCATAAGGTTAACTTCTCCACCAACTAAGGGGATGACACGCAGCAGCTGGAGGCAATTTTTGGTACACCATGAAACATCAAACATGATGCTTAACTCGATAAGATGTAGACACGTGTCCTACCATTTCTGTGGACCGTTGATTTTTGGGTCCTTACTCTATTAAGTTACATCGTGTAGCACCGAAACAACACCACTATTTTCCTAACCTTTAAAACCTGCGTTAGTAAACAGAGGAAGGTTATCTTCGGTTTCGGGGAATCTTGGGTTTGGCTCTCAACAGCCAGGAGTTCGGTTGGAGATTTTCTTTCTGGCAGTGAAGGCCAGAGAAAAGGGAATAGTCAGTACAAGAAGCAAGGAGAGCAGAAAACACAAGGAGAAAAGAGGAGCAAGCTGCCGACAACAGGGAAATCCTTATTCTTTTGTGTGTTAATTGTTTTAATGGGTTTTAAGAAACCCACTTTCATGTGCTAGACTTAGGGTTTTAGGCGGAAGCCGATTTTATTTGTGCACTCTTATGAACTCCATTATTTTAATGATTAGTGATTTATTTCATATAGCTTGGTTGTTTAATTTGATTTAAGTAATTTCATTGATTATTTGTGCTCTTCATTGATGTATCGTACTTGGGTTAAATTCTTTGACGGTGCATGCTTTAGGATTGACAAATAAAGCTTTAGAGTTGCTACATTAGAAGCGAAAGAAATCACATCGGTGAAATATATTTATGAGTTTAATTGTGTGCATGATTAAATTGGTGGAACCCGAAAAACCCTAGTTACCAGTTCTCCCAGTTTTGTGTTAATTTTATTTATTTTTATTCTTTGAAATTATTCTTTTAAAAATCCCATAAATATAATTTCGTGTTTATAAATTAGGAATATTAGTTACGATAATCTCCACCGCTCCCTGTGGATTCGACCTGTACTTGTCGTTGTCTACCAGTTAGACACTGTGCACTTGCAGTATTTTTATTGTAGGTTTCCAAACCTATCATTTAAATTCACTAACCTCTTGAACGATGAAGCCGGATGTCTTCGTTTGATCTTCAGTCTTCTTCAACTCTTCAAGTAGTGATTCTAAATCCTACTAAAATCTTCCACAACCTAAAGCTAACTGACTCATGACTTTACCTAATGTGTGTTGTTTAGCGGTCGAGTTTTGATCACTAAATTTGACAACTAAGCTTGACATACCAACACTTAGTGAGGTTGACCGAGCCATGCTCTAACAAAGAGCCTCCCATTGTACCAATGGAAGATCAACCACCTCCTAATGAAGTGTTGCACGAAGACACTACATATTATTGGCAACCATATGTTTGTACCATGGTGGGTTGATATAGAAGCCACAAATTCATGGGCGCAACATCATGGCGAAAAGATCTTCTGTAGTGTTGTTCAAAACAAGCAAGTTAGATCTTATAGTTTTCAATTGGTTTGTGAGTGTAGTGGAAATTATGAAAGTCATTGGAAGAAGGGTACCTCTTACAAAAAAAAACATCTGAAGAGGCCTACGCCAACAACCCGCACCTCAAAGACCGGTTGTCCTTTCAAGCTTCAATTTTGGCTTGATCATGAGAAGAGGTATTTCTTGAAGAGTGTCGTATGCGGTAGGCACAACCACGAACCGCCAGAGACTTTACTTAACCATGATCAAGTCTCAAAGTTGAAACCAGCGGAATTGGAGGTAGTGGAACGTTTGTGGAGACAAGGATTGAAGCCTTTGCAAATCCTAAGGTACATAAATGAGGCAAACAAGGAGTATAATTCTGGATTGAGGAATATATACAATGCCATCCAAAAGTTTAAAGAGATGGACTCTTGCAACAGGGATGTCATGCAACAAGTGATGTTATGACGGATGAAGAAAACTATACTATTTTATTTGAACTCGGGGAGAAGACACCGGATGGAAAACAAAAACTAAAACATCTTCTAGTGGCAAATCCGGAGTTCATCAAGTTAGCACGATGCAATCCACAAATCTTATTAATGGATTGTACTTATAAAACCAATAATGTAATACCCTGATTCGGCAGTGGTTGGTCGAACGATGGAATATAAGTAATGATTTATCCTTTCCTAACACCGAGGCCTTTTCAAGCATAATTAACTCAGTAGTTGGAAAAAACTCTGCAGTTAAGCGTGCTCGGCTGGGAGTAGTCCAGAGATGGGTGACCTCCCGGGAAGTTGCAGCAAGATAACCGCAGCAGTGCCCGTTGAAAACCCCACACTGCCGGATAACCGCAGTGGCTAAGTGGGGACAGTATCGGTGGAGGGACGGGTCGTTACAGATGGTATCAGAGCCGACGACGGTTCACTTGTCGAGGGTGAGAGAGTACGCTGGATGGGTTGGTCCAGGTAGCTCGTCTCATGAGGGGCAAGGAACGTCAGAGATCTGGGGCTTGAAAAATATATTCCGGAGCCGAGGACGGCTCCAATTTAAAGGAGGTGGTATTGTAATACCCCGGTTCGGCAGGTAGGGTTCGCCGAATGGAATATAAGTAATGGTTTATCCTTTTATAACATCGAGGCCTTTTCAAGCATAATTAACTCAGTAGTTGGAAAAACTCTGCAGTTAATCGTGCTCGGGCGGGAGTAGTCAAGCGATGGGTGACCTCCCGGGAAGCTGTTGCTGGATGACCGCAGCGGTGCCCGTTGAAAACCCCACACTGCCGGATGACCGCAGTGGTTAAGTGGGGACAGTATCGGTGGAGGGACGGGTCGTTACAGATGGTATCAGAGCCGACGACGGTTCACTTGTCGAGGGTGGGAGAGTACGCTGGACGGTTTGTGTGCCAGGTAGCTCGTCTCATGAGGGGCAAGGAACGTCGGAGATCTGGGCTTGAAAAATATATTCCGGAGCCAGGGACGGCTCTAATTTAAAGGTGGTGGTATTGTAATACCCCGATTCGGCGGTGGTTGGCCGAACGATGGAATATAAGTAATGATTTATCCTTTCCTAACACCGAGGCCTTTTCAAGCATAATTAACTCAGAAGTTGGAAAAACTCTGCAGTTAAGCGTGCTCGGGCGTGAGTAGTCCAGGGATGGGTGACCTTCCGGGAAGTTGTTGTCGGATGACCGTAGCGGTGCCCGTTGAAAACCCCACACTGCCGGATGACCGCAGTGGCTAAGTGGGGACAGTATCGGTAGAGGGACAGGGTCGTTACAAATAAGTACAAGCTTCCACTTTTGAACATCGTCGGCCAAACTTCTACTAAAGCTCCGTTTACGGTGGCCTTTTGGTTCTTGGAAAACGAGCTTGAAACAAGTTATGTGTCGGCACTTCAACAAGTGAAGCTTTTCTACAACGAAGCTCGTGCTCCGATGGTGATCATCACCGATAAAGAACAAGCATTGATCAACGAAATTGGCGAGGTTTTTCCGAAAGCTCACCACCTTCTTTGCACCTACCACGATTGGAATAATGTGTAAGTAAAGTGCAAAAACATAATTTGTGAAAAAGCAGGGGTACCGAAATACTACCAACTTTTCGTTTGGGCTCGTGAGTCTCATGGTCAGATCTGGACGATCTCAAAAATCAATATCCAGATCTGTTTAACCAGAGTTTGGATCACAAGTGATCAGTGCGACACAAGACAAAGTCTGGGTAAATCCTTTGGATGGATTGGGGACGACAATCAGGTTAACAATAACGTACTTCTTGTGTTTGCTTTAATTATATAATCAGAGAATATAATGCGGAAAGTAAAGCACACAAGACAACAGAGATTTTTTTAACGAGGAAACTACGACCTGTAGAAAAACCTCGGGACCTCGTCCAGATTGAACACCGCACAATACAAACTGTCTACAAACGCTAGCCTACTATTTGACTTCGGTCTGGGATGTAGCGGAGACCAATTCTAGCCCTCCAAGTGAATTGGCTACTGTCGCACTCCTTACGTCTCTAGATCCCCCACAGATCGTCACGCACTTGATTCCCCTAGCTGACGTCCTTTACATGCCTGGGAGTTGCTTTAACGGTTGTTAAAGGCTTGTGTCAATAATTCTTGCTTTGCAACCTCAACTGTATGTTTGAACTGTCCTCTGTCAGTTTGACATACACAAAGTGACTTCCTTCGGATTGCTCCAGGTCATACGGAAATCTACTTACGAGCGGAGGCTGACAAGTAAACCGAGTAAACTATGCCCAACTTGTCTCTACCTCAGTTGTAAAAAGAATCACTTAAGAAACTTATACAACTGGAGCTAACTAGGTCTTACAACACCGAGTCCAGCCGTGCGTTGCTTCCTTTCAACCCTGTATATAACACATCAGTTCTTGAATGGCCTTATTGCAGAAGAGAATGACCGTAGAATATACAAGAATGTGATCAGGTTACCAAGGTTACAGGTTAATCCGATTTCAACCACTAAGGTCTCAATCTCCTAACTGTGCTTCCCAACTCTCAAGAGAAGTCTTTATAGTCGTTAGGTAAATCCCACAGAGGAACTACTACCTAATAGAGGATGACTATACCACAACAAGCTTTTACCTAAGTGAGAAACTTCACGTATGCTTGATGCTTGTGGTTTTTCGTCCTGAAACCCACTATTTATAACACTCAATAAGATAGGTTGCTCAGGAATAAAACAACTAGTTACTTGTCCTACAAGTTTAGCAAGTGCCCGTGTAAAACGAACCCGTTACTTGACTTGCACACAAAGTAACCTAGATTTATCTCAATTGAAAATACTAGTCCAGAAGGGGTTAACAATAACGCTATTGAACGACGGTTTAATTGTGTTAATAGATTTTCACGATCAAATTCCGTGATATAACATGAAAATAGCAGGGCCCACCATTTTACATAAGAAAAACGTCATTCTCAATTGTGGAAATTTATTAAGTGCGTGATTTAATGATGAACAATTTTTTTTTGAAGGAATGATGAACAATTAAATTACAGAAAAAGTCCGACAAATATTTTCGGTCTAAATACGCCCACCACAAGTCTTCTATTGCATGCCCAAATGTGGCTAGCCACCTACTTAGGCTAAGTCTAATGGTCATTCAACTTCTACGAAAAGCGTCGCCTAAACCCCGAATTCAACTTCTCTTTCCAGATTTTCGTAGAAGTGGAAGTTGAAATACTACTTGGGCGCTCAATGATGTAGCGCCCAAAAAGTAAACCGGCGCTCAATGATATAGCGCCCAAACGAATATTCTCACTAGATCTGATGGCTAATAACATATGTTCCAGATCTGATGGCTGAGATTATGGCGCTCAATGATGTAGCGTCCCAACGCTCAATGATATAGCGCCGAAGTAGAATTTAGCTGATGTGTCTAGCACTTCCCATTAGACTTGGTTTACTACTTTGCTGATGTGTCATTCAACTTTTTCGTGGATGTAGAAGTGCCATTAGACTAAGCCTTACTTTACCATAAATTTTTCACATTGGCCTACTTAATTGGAACAGATCTCCCCGATCTGCCTCTTCCTTCAGATCTCTCTCCCAACGAACTTACCACGATTTTGTAAGATTTGGGTTTCTTCGAAAAGATCCAAGTTTTGAGATTCCCCTCGACTGAATCAACATGAAGAATCTAGGGTTTTTAGAAAGAACTCGATATGCTTCTCTGTTTTGGGGTTAGTTTGCGAGTATGAAGAAATCTAGGGCTTTGTTTAATTTCTGTTTTTGCCTCATAGATTTGGGTTTTCTGATGATGAAGAAGAGTTTATGTTGTTTCAGTATGAAAAAACGACTCCTAATGTATACATACATTATTATTTCCTCTGATTTTGATTTCTCAATTAGGATTTCTTTAATTGCAACCGTGTTTGCTGAATTTTCCCATTGATTTGTCTGTGTTGGATTTGTTCTCATTTGTATTTTGGTGGGTTTAGGTTTTTGAGTAATGGGTTTTCTATATTTTTGTGTAACGATGCTTGAATGAGTTCTTGTAATGAGGTCATTTTGTGATTTGATTAATTTAATTATGTATTATGATTATTTGGTTTTGGTTTTATAATTGTGATGTTGAGATATTTTTATTTGGAACTCTGTAGGATTTATATGTGGATTTATTTGAGGAGCTGAACAGGTATGGAGAAATTGGATGCTTGAACATCTGTAATAGCTAGGATGACATAGTAAGTTATTTTCTTCTTGATTTTATAGATCTTATACTTGCATAATTTGTATGTGAACTGTATGAGCAGCAAAGTTCTAGTGTCGTCGATTGTTTGTTGTGTGCCAGTGACTTCTATTATACACAATATATCTGGAATATCTCCGCTTGCATTTAGGACAGCTATAATTCCCTGATTTTTGTTTGAATTTTGAGCCGAGGTATCTTACTTTTCACTAAGACTGCAGTATTCTTTTGGGAGGATTAGTTAGCACAGCAATTGATGATGCACCTGGGTATGATGTTAGGATGTCCCGATCCATCTTGTGGTGTTGTTGTTGGTAAAGATTTGATTAATTTTTTGGTTTCTGAGGAAGATACGCAGAAGTATTCTCATCACTTTATAATTCCTTGTCCTTTGTAATTGCACATACTCTAGACTTAAGAGATAGATATCATGTCCTATGTATGCAAGTTGTTAGTTTACATGCATGGAAAGAACAAATCAGTGGATCTTGGGCCTGAAAATTTGAAAATTTGATCTTTAGAGAATTAATATATCTTTTGTAATGACCTATGCATCACCAGAGCATTGAATATAACTGCTCTGCAACCTTTTTATCTTTCAGTGGCCTCCATACACTTTAGTGACTTATGCATTTTAAGTCTGTTCTTATTTTTACTAGATATTTACCTTAAGTTTGATAATTGGATATGCTCAGAGTGCAGAGTGGAACCCCTTCATGCATATTCAGGTTTCAGTATTATACAACGATACACGTTTCATTTCCATGATTCATGAATATGTTTATACTTTCTAGTCTATGATTTCTTGATTTTTTTTTTGTTAGTCGTCGTTGGCATATTCGATTTGTCGAACTGTTTGACTTGAATTTGTATCTTGCTTGTATCTTTACCATTATTGTCTTCTTTCTATTTTTAAATGTGGATTAGACATAACCCTGGCACAATTTTCATGTTTGATTCTTGGTTTTGGGTTTTGCTCTCTTTTGTAGACAGCGCATTTCCCAAGCCTATGATGAGATTTTGCTGTTTATTTGGTTCTTGGTGTAGTTTAAGCTTTGATGTCTCTTGCAACTTCTCGTTTAGCTTCTGCTGGAATGTAAGTTTCTTTTGTTGGTAATTAAACACATAATTCAATGATGAATGATTTAGTCATAATCATAGTATATTTTTTTTATTGTAGATTTAGTTTATACCATATTCTCTTTAGCGCATTGTCGCTGTAGACCTTACAAGCCTTCTGAATTTTACTTGAAGTGCACCAAGGAAGCGACTCGGACAGTTGATTGTGTCACTGTTGCTAAGTGAATCTTGAAGAATAGTTATGAGTCTGTATTTGATTCAAACATGAATTTTTCCTATGTTGCAATATATAACCTGGAGGTGGTGCTAACTTGTTTTTGTTTAAAAAAATTCCAGGATATCAAGTCTGAGCCTTTTCTGGAAATGCAAAGCCGCTAAATGAGAGGATTATGATGTTATCAGATAGAAATGGAATACTTGCAGATGTTTCAAGATTAGTTGACAGTAGATTGGATTATTTAGTAATTCACTTTGGGTTGCTACACTTTATCTTCCCTTTTAATTTGTGTTCAGACTCTTCAGAGATCCTATGTATGAATTTTATTTTGGGAAATTAATTTAAAGTTTATCTTTTCATTTAAGATTTTATTAATTGAAAAAATAAATTAAAAGTAAATGGTTTCATGACCATTTACAATGTGACCAAAATCTGAATCAGGTATATGAATCTGAATACCTGTCTTAATTTAGTGGCCTGAAAAATGACAATATTTTAATATATTACTTCTAATGAAAGTGCATGTTTTATGACAAACATCAATGTTATTAATTTTAACATACAATAATCGTGGTATTAAATTACTGATTGTATATGTGATTTAAAATCACGTTTTTTGTTCGTCATATTTAATGTCGTATTTTATTCGTCATTTCAAAAGAATTACACTATATAAATAACGGATTGAATGATGGTTGGAATCTGTGATTAACCACATTACAGACTTCATCCGTTATTGATGACCCCTTCTGGACTAGTGAAATATTTATCATTTATCTGCCAAGTGTTTTGTTAACTCACAAACACTTCAAGATTGATATCCAACAGACCAGAGATAATCTTTATCTTATTGACACATTGAGAATCGTTAGATGGACCACAAAAGATATTTTCGTGATAACCAAGTCCAACTAAGAGATAAAGGAGTCAGAGTTTAACCCGTGTGAAATTCCAGAAGAATATCCACGTGGACGTTTCGGGAACCACCCTTCTGATTTACGGCCAGATACATCGAATCTGTGGTTCACGTTGTTTTAGGTGTAAAACAATAAAGAGAATTTGAGGGGTAAAGTATGAAGTGTAATGATGTAATAAGAGATTGTAATGGAATTCGAGAGGTCAAGATCGAACAAGACTCGCCTAAACCAAGAAATGGCCGTTCGAGTATTGCTTCAGTTACAAGAAGAGGATTTTAGGGTTGGTTTAGGGAGGGAAGCAGAGAAAGATGAGATCAGAGAATTGCTATGATTTTCTGTGATGTTGTTGATATGATTGCTAGATAAGGATGGATATTCAGTTCTCACTAGATATTAAATGCTGAGTGAGAAGAGTTAATCAATTATCGATAAGATAGACTTGATTATACTTGCACTGAATTAAACTGTTTGTTCTTGCTGAACTTGTTGTTTCCAAACTGGTCGAGTGACCTATTTATAGCAATATATTTCCAACTGATCTCGTAAGAAGTGGAAGAGTGGGAGTGTGGAGTAAGTGGGGCAAGTCTTGCGCCTAATATTAGGGAAGAATGAACCGCCCACTTTCTCATCCCCTCTTTTCAGCAACGTTCACACGACTTAGCTTTCTTTCTCGTTAAGCGATTGAGCCGTTGCAATCACACGTGCCGTAGACCGCCAAACCAAAACCCTAAAGAATATCCCCCCAAGTAACTTACTTGATTCTCGTAAGATTTGTTAAAGATTGAATATTTGTTAAGTCAAAGCTGACTAAGTGCAAAGTCGCACCAATTACTGATGAACTCAGGACTTTTGCGTAAAGATAGAGATTAAGCGATAAGCTTGTGTATCTCTTTTAGGTTTTGGTTTAAGGATTGAGCCGGGCAATCGCCATTTAAACCAATGAGATAAATCTAAGGGTTGAGCTAGCAACCTCCGTTTAGATAAGATAAGATAGGTATAAGGATTGAGCTATGCAATCGCCATTTAGACCGAGAGGATTTCAGCAACTCTCTGTGGCAATAGTCAAGTAAATACGACTTTTGGTTTGCCATAAATATGAGAAATTGGCTTGTGGCATGTAATGCACCAATTCTCTGAGTAATAAAGACATATGAATGTCCAAAATAATATAAGTCATAGCCATGAGCCATGATTAGGAATTATAGCACTGATTATAAAAGTAAGTCCATAATCAGGAAAAACAGACGAATGATGCTATCACAGCGTAGCCATCATCAAGAATGCATAAGCTTTGCCAATACAAGACCTAAAGATAGGCCACAATAATTATAATAAGCCATGTTGCATGGTATAATAATCATGTTGAGATGTTAGGCATAGGGCGCAAAGGATGAGCCACAACATTTATGTTATTTTCGGATTTCTGGACAGTTTGCATGTTGTCCATTGATAAAATCGCCCAGGCCAGCCTATATTAGATAAAAATCTGAATTTTTAGTATGTTATAGGAAATTCACAGAGGAAAATATTTTGTGAAGGAAGCGCCTCCTAATTCCTCACGGATTGGGCTGTAAAAATCACGCCATGAAGAAATACGTGAGCTGAACTGCCAGATTTCCGAATTTGATTAGGAAACTAGAGTATTATGGACTAAATAAAATCCATAATCCTCTAGGACTTGGATAAATAGGATCCATAAATAGAGGGAGGCTAGGAAAAGATGAACTCTAGCTTAAAGAAGGCAAGGATAGCCGTGAGAGGAAAAGGATGATCATGGACCTCCATAAGTACAAGCGAGGGAAAACAATAAGACCCCCACGAATTAGGCGAGAGCCAACTATAAGGACCCCATAAATTAGGCTAAGCATGATTATGAGGCCTCCAGTATTTGGCCAAGGCATAATCTTGGACCTCCAAGAGTTTGGCCAAGGCATAACCGTGGAGCTCCACAAGTTTGGCCAAGTCATGGCCGTGAGCCTCCAAGCAATAAGCTAGGGCATGGCCGTGGATGTCCAAGAAACTAAGCAAAGGGGATGCGTGGGCATCCAAAGACTAGGCAAGGGGTGGCGTGAGGCCCCCCAAATAGTTGAGCAAGGGTGATGCCATGGGCATCCACAGATTAAGGTGAGCCATAAGTATGGACACCCAAAAACTAAAGAGAGGGACGGCATGGGCGTCCAAAAATCAGGCCAAGGAGGTGGCATGGACACCCAAAATCAGGCCAAGCTAACTAACATGGATATCCAAAGGTTAGGGCAAGCTAATGGTAATGGACACCCATAAACTAAGGCAGGGGATAGTCGTGGGCCTCCAAGGATTAGGCAAGGGAGGATGCGTGGGCATCCAAAGATGAGGCAAGGAGAATGCTGTGGGCATCCAAAGATGAGGCAAAGCTAATGCCACGGGCCTCCAAAGGCTAGGCAAAGCTAATGCCACGGGCATCCAAGGGTTAGGCACGGCCAATACCGTGAGCATCCAAAGATGAGGCATGGCCAATGCCGTGGGTACCCAAAGATTGGGCATGGCCAATGCCGTGCATATCCAAAGTTTTAGGCAGGGCCAAAGTTTAGGCGTGGCCAATGTATAGGCATGGCCAATGTTTAGGCATGGCCAATGTTTAGGCATTGCCAATACCGTGCACTTCTAAGGTTTTAGGCATGGCCAAAGTTTAGGCATGGCCAATGTCGTGCACTTCTAAGGTATGCCATGGAATGGCGTGAAGCACCTAGGGTTTTGGCTCGAGCATGAGCTAGGCTAATGCGCATGCATAGGTATTTTAATACGTAGGCTAGGGATAAGGACCATGCTACTAGGCTAGGGTCGCGAGATATTAAAATATGGCTAACGGCAAACCAAATATCTTATCCCTACTGTAAAATAAATTCATACCTTATCTCGAGCTATTCCAGGATGCCAGAAATTGATGCAAAATTACTCCTGTGACCTCCTCGCCAAAAACCACCATCAACACACGTACATGTACGTATACAAATTGATGTTTTGGAACTCAGGAGAAATTTCCGGAGTCACTGTTCACGAACCGGTTCGGGAACCGTCGTTACTCAGAATTAGGGTTTAACTGGATCCGCTGGAAGTTCTGGGCTGGGCCAGTACTTAGACGTGTTATAGGCCCTCAGCTATAATCCACTGGACTCTTGCTCAAGAGTACTCCTTTATATTCACCCATATCCTACAAGTGATTTGCAAGCAAACCATTGTTATGCAAAGATGGTATCGAATATATCTCATGCATTCTTGTAACCTTAGTATTCGTGGGACAAATAACAACATAACACATGGTTATGTAGACAAGAATACGATCTCAATTGATATTAGTATCTCTACTAAAGTAGCCGACTATTTCAAAAGATAGAATAAGTATAATAGAAGAATTTCCATAAATCATAACTCCTACTAACCTTTTGTCGATGAAGAATAATTGATGTCTTCTTTTGTCTTCACAGTCTTCGTCTTCAAAGTCTCTACTACTTTGTCTATATCCCAATTCCGAAATCTAAACTCTAGTAGGCTAAATCAAGATTGTGTTTTGACACCTAAAACAGCTTGACATACCAACGCTAGTGGGTTTGACCGGAGAATTCCCTACCAATTTGGCCACCGAAGAAATGGGAAAGGCGAGGATCAAGAAACTACCATTAGAAAAACAAAAAGGTCAGCTTGAACAAATGGAGAAGGACTTCATTAAGAATAAGTCTTTGTGGGAGACATTTGGTGGTGATTGGGAAACATTGGTATGGTCACAAGCGGAGGAAGACTATGAAAGGCAAAAGGGAAAATTGTTGTATCATTGGAAGAAATATCAAATTGTCCAAGAATACTTGAAAGATGAGTGGTTTCATGATGCCATCAAAGTTAAGTTTGTATATTGTTTCACCAACCAATACTTACATTTTGGGAACGAAACAACGAGTATCGTGGAGTCGTCTCACCACCGTTTCAAGAGGTTTTTCAACAACGGTGAAGTTTTTTTTTTCTATTTTTAAATCTATGCACATCCTTTTCAAAGATGATCTCCATAGAATCAAGACTCAATTTGAAGAAAGTCAGAGTACGAGATTAACCAAATTCTTGCCGCACCCATGGGGAAAATGGTGGTTGAGTCGACTTTGGTTCAAGGTGTCGTAATGGGCAATTGAAAGGATTATGAAAGAAGTGAAGGCCTATGTGGATGGGGACTATACAAATGTATGCGTTTGTGGAATGTGGTTATCCATGGGACTACCATGCCGGCATATGTTTTCTACGTCGATGGTGTGATCCCACTTGAGGAGATTCACCCTTTTTAGAAACAACTCTCTTTCCACGAACCAATAGTCGTTGAAGATGAACAATGCGAGTTTCACAACACCTACCAATGCGATGTTATCGTTAACAATTTCGATAGATTGAGCGCGGTTCAAAGGAGGTTTTGGTAAGATAAAGTGCTACAATTTGCCAAACCTCACACAAACTTAGATGTGGAGGAACCAGATAAGGTACCGGGGAAAGGTAAAAAACGTACTAAGGTTCCAAGGTGTATAGAGCGGATGAGTCACAAGCAAAGGGAGATTGCATCGATGAGAAGAGATCCTTCGGAAATTGAGTTGGTGAATCAAATGTATGACGTAGAGTAGGAGGATGAGGTAAAGTCATGCTTCAAATGTCAAAGAAACGTTGCAAGACTAAAATTGATGAAGGTTCCACTAGCCGTGTTACAAATGTCAAAGGAAAAGGTCCGCAAATCCCGACTCAAGAGAGTTCCAAAAATGAAGTGCAAGACAAGGGAAAATCTCCGGCCATTCAAGGTGAAGAAAAGAGTTTACCCATTGTTAAGAAGAAGACAATGAGGTACAAGGGAGGAGGAAAAATGTTAAACCCCGTAAAGAATTTGGATGGTAAGTTTCATCGCCCTTACCACACTATTTATGAAGATTGGTATCAATATCCACCCACTTGCATTCATGACTACATAGTTTCAATGGATGATGTTGAAGGCGACGGTAATTGCAGTTATCATGTGGTCATGGACCAACTAGGGCCATTTTCCGGTGCAACCATGAATGGGGACAACATGACCCAACCCAATTATATTAGACAAGGGTTGTTAGCCCAGCTAAAGACTCCGCCGCAGTATTACAAGACCCTTTTATTGGTGCCAGAAGGTTCGTCAACAAACCAAGAGTACATCAACTTTCAAGCGCGTTTGCAAGGGGGAGTTCCCATTATGAACAAGGCATTTTGGATGAGATTTTCGGTGTGTGGCCACCTAATTGCGGATGCTTATAGGTGTGTGGTTCACTACTTTGACAAAAGTGGTTCTTACAGGTTCACGCCGAATTTTACTCCTTACAATCAGACACAAGCGAAGAAGATAAGACTTTTCATTGCGTTTGTTGAAAATTGTCACTTTATAGGTATAAAGTTTTCCGATGAATGTCCTTTACCACCGTTGGCCCCAAGCATTATGAACAAGGAGCATGGCAATAAATGAAGCAAACATTACGAAGCCGGGATGCACAGTTGGGCGGCCTTTTTTGGGAAGGGATATGTCAACTTGGGCGATGATTAAACTTTTCTTTGGTGGTAGTGTTTTTTTTTGGGTAATGCTTTTGTGGTAATACAAGTTCAAGAAGCCAAACAATGGTTTTGTAATGTATTTTGAATATCTTTTTGTCTACCTAAACAATGCTTTTTGGAATATTTGGTATAATTTGAAGCTTTTTATTTACCCAAATTGTTTCCCCATTACGTTTTAAAAATTTGATCAATTATTACGCCTCATTTACCAGGGCGTAAAACCTGGAACCATGAACCTACGCCTCATTTACCAAGGCGTAAACGTGGGATGAGTAAAAACAAGACATACAGAGAAGATTTACGCCATGGTTCCGGATTTCTAACCAAGGCGTAAATCGTATTGAAAAAAAATTTCAAATTTTTCTATGATTTACGCCTTGCTTATTGTAGCGTACAAAGTTGTGCTGAAAATTTCAGACATACAGAGAACTTTTACGCCGTGTATCTGGATTTCTAACCAAGGCGTAAATTGTACTTAGAAAATTTTCAAATTTTTCTAAGATTTACGCCTTGCTTATTATGGCCTAAAAACTTGTGCTGAAAATTCAGACATACAGAGAACTTTTACGCCGTGGTTCTGGATTTCAGACAAAGGCGTAAATTCATTACGCCCAGGTTTTTGAACCGTAAATTTCATATACGCCTCCATTCTGGATATAAACCAAGGCGTAAATACCTATAAAAATTGCAAATGTAGAGTACAAAAACACTAAAATACATACCACACAAACACAAATCCATTGCTTAAACACACAACCATTATTCAAACCATATAACAAACACATAATAGAAACACACAACCATTATCCGTTGTTCATACCACATAACAAACACATAATAGAAACACATAATCCATAAGTTCGGAGTACTTAAAAGATGAGTTCAAGAAACCAACGATAGAGAGATAGATGGATAGATAAAGAGTTAAATCTTCGTTCATTTTCCTCGTTTGCCTCTTTTGTTCGATGAAGATGATAAAGCACCACGAGTTTTAGGACCACTGCGGCCTCGACCTCTCCCTTGAGCTTCATCAACACCCGCTTCTTCTTTCGTTGAAGATGGTGAAGCTTCTCTTCTTGGAGGCCCCCTTTTGTTACTCTTATTCTTCCTTAACTCTTCAAAAACATTTTGGTGTTTCTCTTCGAAGGCTTTCTCTAACTGCCACTTCATAGTCCGTTGATCTTCAACACTCATCATCTTACCACTTGTGATACATGTCCCAAGTATATATGTTATCAACTTAACATTTCCTTCTACACAATATAAACAAATTCACACACAATGTTAGACAACAATCAATTTAAGAACATTTATATTACGAGACAAGAAATCTATTTACTTACGGCTTGTTTAAGCTTTTTCTTCAAAGTATCTATCATTGAATCCTCGCTTGATGTGCTTCCAGTATTACGAATGTTTCTCGCCTGTTCCCTTTGAATCACCTATGAGGCTCTAGGATCAATATTGATGATCATGGGATGTCCAAACTTATTAAACCACTGCAAGTATCCTTCCTCGACTTGTTTTTTATTACCAATAAAATTATCCAGGTTCAACTCTATTTGGTTCTCGTCATCTTCGCGATATTCCCAATGATCAAGTGTTGGCTCAGGCTCGTAAACCAAGTGGTATTGGAAGAATCAAGCCTGGAGCCTCGTCTCTGCAACACAAACTTTTCTTTCTTAACTATTGGTTGTTTATAACCAAGTTAACGCACAACTCGACGAGGATTGTACATATGGAACCCTGTTGGATGAAACAAAGGTCCGTTGTAACTAATCTCTTGTGAAAATTCACGCAGATCCACAAATTCGCCGTTATTTTCTTCTTTTAAGATAACATATGGGTCAAAAACCACTTCCCTGAGAGGCAAAGCATCCAAATGTTGTTTCTTCTCAGCTATCTTCGTTTCTTTGTCATGCTGGCCACCTTTTTTGAAGGGGTATCTCTTACCCGTAGGGAAGCCAACTGGTTTTTTACCCCAATCTTTATCCTCTTGAGGCCTCATAGTGGGGAAATGGCCGTAGACCCACGACTGCAAGAAAAAATAAATTAAAAGAAATACTCATATTTCAATGAGATATATGCAAAACTAACCTAAGAGTATTAAAAAACAGATAATCTTACCTGTAGAAGACGAACATCACCCTCGATTTTGGTGGCATTAGCTCTTGAAGATTTAGCAAGTCTGGCGTTCAAGTAAGTTATGACAGCAGTGCCCCCCACCCATAATCATCAAGTGTATCAATGTTAATAAGATATGATAAGTAGCATGCATTGACCCTATTACCCGATTGATCATGGAACATGATGGTGCCCATTGTGTACAACATCCAAACTTTTGCCACAATATTGGTTTCATCATCAGTTAACTCCTTCTCCTTACTGTTAACCCCCGGTGTCTCACCACCCCCATATATCCACTATAACTCACATTGTTCCTGAGACCACCTAAACACTTTCAAAGTTAATCGGTTGAGCTCTCCCCATTTTAACTTGTTGTCAAAACCCACATTCACGGCTACTCCATGAGTTTCAAGATTCTTGATTTGCTTAGCATCATCGGGAATCAAATCCATTTCTCCAAATCCAAAGTGGAGAGTGCAGGTTCTGGCAAATATCATTCTCTAAAAGCACTCATTGTAACAGCATCATACGAATCTTGGGTATGTATTGAAGCGTTGTAGAAGTGTTTGGCTTTTCCTTTTACAATGCTTTGAACCTTGTCACATTCCAACTCCAAATTCCACACTGCAGGCCTTGAGTGTTTCAATGTGACCACAAGCTTTTTGTGGTCCTAAAAATAACGAAACAAAATAATGTTAGAGAAACAATGTAAAATGAATGTAACATAAAGTAATTTTGAGATTATAAGCGCAGAAGGTACTCTTTCAGCATAATACCATGGGTATCCAAATGGTACTTTGTTCCCATCAGATGCTTCTCCCCAATGCTTTGTTCCCTTGGGAGGTGAGGGCGACCAGAATGTGAGATCATCAGTGGAAGGGAGGTGCTTGCCTTTGGGTTCAACTGGTTTTTCCCGAGGCTTTGTAGCCTTCTTACTCAGTATTGTAGGTGGAGGAGGTAGACCAAGAGGTTGAGAAAGTTCTTCTTGAGAAAGGGGTTCAACATTCTCAAGGACTACTTCTTCTTCATCTTCTTCTTCTTCGTCGCCCTCATTCTCATTGTCCTCTCGGAATCATTATGATCATCACTTCCAGGAATTGGTTCTTGTTGAATCTCATTCCCTTGGAATGGAATTAGTTATTCTTCTACAATCTCATTCCCTCCATCATTTTGAGGTAAGGTTTGTTGAAGTTGGGGAGTCTTTTGTTTACATCTATTGGTAAAAGATAGATACTTAACACCATTATTTCGAGGTGGGGGACTAACAACTTCTGGAAGATCATTTGCTCTCTTATTTGAAGATGTGAAATTAGGTTTAGATCATACCTTCACCAATTATCCGGTGTCAATCCGGTGATCTAAGAGATAATTAGACTTTGCTTTGATCTATTAATCTTCTCCTAGTGTTTGGATCTACTTGTTCGATAATGAGGTACTGATATTTTGCTTCAACTAACCATACTAACAGAGAAGTAAAGAGAGAGAGATTGTTTAGAGAGAAAGAGTCTAGTCTGTTTTCTCATTCATGAATTACTTAGTTTACAGATGAGGCATGGATGGCCCTTTATAGACGACAAGAATACAAGTTTAAGGGTAAATCAGTAAATACATTAGGTAAATATCTTAGATCCGATTATTTAGCTCGAATTCCTGCCTCTTGGATGACAGAACCTCGCAGTCTCTTCGGCAGTCTCTGTTATTGCTTAACCGCCTCACATCGTGTCGGGTTCTGTATCCGCAGCCATTAGCGCCTATCCGAACTCTGGTACCTTGGTCTGATCCTCCTATGAGTTGCTACGCAGGACCTGTAGTACATCTAGTCCGGTTCCTGTTGCCTTCTGTGGTGGATGCTATATTTTGTCATCTACATATTTGGCCCCAGTTTTATTGAAAACTAGTCTAAGGACTGGTTTTGAATTAAACTTTGTAGTTTCTGCTGTATTTGGACATCATTGTGTCTCAACTTTTGTAGGTTCTGGTGTATGATTTATATGTAAATTTTGTTTGTTGGGGGTACTGCGTACTCCTTCCCAAAAACACTCAGTGCAGAATGCGCTTTTATAATTGCAATTGGCAGATTCTGCTTATTTATCATTTAATTAAATACATGCACCGCATGACCTTTAGCATTCTCCTTTTTCTTAGCATGTTTGACACGTATATCTGTGGTTTTATAGTTTAATGCTATTCTTATTTTTCTCTATTTTCTTATCAAGATTATTTCTCTTCTTTTTCTGCTTATTAAGATCATTATTTTCTTTTTGTCTTCCTCCTTCCATCTATAAGCCTTTCTACTCTTTTATCTAGTTACCTTAAATTTACGATGGCTACTGATTCTTACAGTTCTAAGTTAAAGAGGAAATATCCATATCTTGAAACTGTTGATGTTTCTATTCGTCAAGTCTATAAATATCAAGATATCTCTAAGATTCCTATGGGTAAAATTAAAACTGGTGAGTTATTAATCTCTGAATTTCAACTCTATTATATGAAATTTCCTATACCTCTATTGACTCGCAAATATCTCATATATGTCGGATTGGCTCCTGGGCAAATGACTAATTATTTCTATGTTATGATGAATAATGCTATTTCCTATAATGAAAACATAAAATCTTCTAGTAAATCTATTGAAGTTCTTGATATTTTCCTTCCCTATGATGTTTACCAAATTGATCCACAACGATCCCATGTGTTTTCAATCCGTTGTAAAAGAGTTGAGTGGTATCTTGGAATTGAATTTATAAGACCCCATTATGACCAGAAAGGTAATGATCTAATGTCAAATGTGGACAATGATATTCATACGAAACCCCTAATAATTTCTAGTAATTGGGAAGTGGTTATCGGCTTTCTTCGACAGACCGCCGCCTGACATACTTCTTCAATTTGTTTCCCGATAGGTGTAAGTGTCCTTTCCTTCCTCTTTTTACTTTTTTTTTTATATCATTTTCTAGCTCTTGATGTAAATTCTATCTCTTGTAATTCTATGTTTTCCCTGCAGGTACCCTATATCCTTTTAATGCATCTTCTATAAAGAGTTTTTATAAACGAATTGGGTCACCTTCAATTACGGATTCTAGAATTGAACAAATGAGAGAATCTGTTAATCAGAAACCTGATAAACAAGATGAGAAATTCAACTTCGGTCAACATCGTGTCCAATGGGACCAAACTCCTTGTTTTGTGGATATTACTTATTTGTATGCTTCTCAGGTGATGATTAGGGGTACTACTCCTAAGAGGAAATCTAAAGATGTTAACAATGATGACCAATTTTGTGCTAATACCCGTCTCTGTGTATCTTTAAAAAGGCCCCGATCTTCTTCTGGTAAGAATACTCGCCAATCTCCAACATTTTCTAATCCCACTCAATCAGCTAGCAAATCCCTTTATGCATCAGAAAATTTGCTCGAGAATTCAAATATAGAGGAAGTTTCAGAACCTCCTGTCAAAGTGACTAATTCAAAGAAAAGAGGTAAGGAAGATTCTCCTAAAGGTAAATATGATGCTAGTAAGAAGGCTAAGATTGGTTCATGTAAGGAAATTGCTAGTTCTGGGAATGTACAACAATCCTTTGATAATCGTAAGTTCAATTCTGAGATTCTAAATAAATTTCACAATCTTTCTTCCATCTATGGTAATCGTGAGCTATCGTATAAAGCTTTGTCATCCATTGTTCGCCCTGAAGACATGTCTTCTCTGAATTCTTTAGATTTACCAGTTTATAAAGTGTTCGGTGCGGATGCGGCGATGAATGTAATTTCCTATCCTTTATAAAAAAAAAAGTTATATATGTGATTTTAATGGAAACTATGCTTATTGATTTTTTTTTTTTTTGAGATTCAGAGTATGGCTACTCTAATGAATGAAATGGAGAGAGCTGAAGGCTGAAATTGATTTTTCTACTTCTAAGAGTGAGATCGAGGGTTTAAAGGATTGTGAAGTTGGATCGGTTAATCGTTCTGAATTGAATGCTTCATTTCTTAGAGATTTTGATCAGCTGGAGATTTCTATTTCTGATTCTCAGAAGTTTCTAAGAGATAAAGAGGAGGAGCTGAAGATCCTGGAAGCTACGAAATCTGTATGTGATTCTGCTATAGGTGAGATTAGAGAGCGTGTTGCAGTGATGAACATGGTTGTTACCGATGTAGGGGGTAAAACCCCTCGGAACACGTGTCTCGCATCCAAGAAGCCAAACCACACCGAGAGGATCGGCAGCGAGATCTCGGACCAGCGTGAAGAAGTAGAAGTTACATACAAACGAAGTGAAGACTCGGAAGGAAAGGATTCAGACTCTGCCGAAGGACCGAAGCCCCAGAATCAACCTCGGAGCGAATAAACCGCCTTACTCGACAGGAACTGGCACCACCACGATTGAGTCGTTTGTCTTTATTAGCTGTAAACCACCCAAGCTCGGCCTATATAAGGCGAGCTTGGAAAACGTTGTAGGGGTTGAATTCTCTTTGGGTTGAGCCTAAGTAGCAAGAAGGAGATTAGGTCTGTATCTCCTCTAGTTCCTTAGGGTTATATTCATGTAATCACAGCATCGTAATATATACAAAACTTCATACATTTAGTCTTTGCTATTATATGTTTTCAGCCTTCAATTACTGTTTGATTACCTTCGGTATTGTTCTTGGTGGCCTTCGCTCCATTGAATCTCAACTAACTACTGTATGTATGAGTAGATCTGATGGATACGGCTCCTTGAGTACCTATGCAGATTTTCTACTCGTACAGTTTGGCGCTAGAAACAGGGATGATTAAAACAACTTAGGGTTTGCCTGTGATTTTTCGGGTTTTCAAATTTTTATTATATTTTCTAATCTTTTCAAAAGATTTTCAAAAGCTTGTTTTCTGGAAAGAAGCTCCTGTACTTAAACATCTAAATGACCTTAATGGCTTTGGCATGTTTAAGAGTTTTTGAGCACAACATCAGGTGATAAAATCATCCATTAAAGAGTTTCAAAACCTTGTATGGTGAAGTCGATTTCCAAAAGAGGCAGTTCATGTTCGCCTTAAACGCTTAAAATAATGGAATTTAGCCTTACGAAATACGATTACAAATTCATGTTGTATCTGAAAATTCATTTTAGGGTTTTCAAAATTCATGTTATGCCTAAAAATCCATTTTAGGGTTTTCAAATTTCATACCATATTTGGAAATAAAACTCCATAAAAAGAAGCCGATGGAAAAAGACGATTTGAGCTAAAAGACAAAATAAATAGTTAAGGATATACCTAAAAAGGGCATATACGACTTATATTTCGTCCGAAAAATCCGTTACAGTGTACAGACTTACATGACCGACAAAGTACCCTGCGCTAGCCGCCTTGGACCTCACGGGTTTTTTGTTTTTTGACAGGTCATAACCAGGATGGCGTCAAAATCGGATCAGGCTCCGAAGCAGCGAGTAGGATCCTCGAAGCAGGGAACCGGATCATCAAGACAACACTTTACTAGATTCTCGACGAGTAAGGGTTATCCCTCGAGGTGGCGGCTAGCACAGTCCAACACAGGGAGCCAGTAAACGAGAACGAGGTATATGTAGAAGACTTAGGCCCCGAGGGAGAAGGATTTCCAGAGGCAGAAGAGCCACCCCAACAGCAAATACAAGAAGAAAAGGGGGAAAACGACGAAGACGAGGACGAAGCATCTGACCCTGACAATGAAATGCCTGAGCACCAGCCTACCGAAGAAAATACGACAAGAGCTTCGCGATTTAGAAAACTAATCTTGAAAAACAGAAAAATAAAAAAGCTAAAGAAGCAGCTGGCTGAAGCAAACAAAAAGGTAGCAGAAAAATCGGCATCCAATTACAGAGGAAGCAGCGAAGGACACTCTCGTCCAAACAACGTATCTCAGCCGAAGGAACCCTCCGCATCCAAAACGAACGTCAAGACCAAGGGCACCAGCAGAGGTCAAGGAATCACAGTGTCAAGCAAAAAGACCGAGCCTCCAGCATACACAAAGGCAAGCATATAGACATTCAGCGAAGGAAACCAAACGAAGAAAGATGCCGAGGCCAGAGCCTTACAACAAGTAATGATGGATCAAATAAAGGCACTCCGAGCAGAAAATTTTAATAACCAAATCCAATCCAGTGACAGGATCAAACTCACTCAAGCCATGAATGATGTCAACCGCTCCCCGCTAAGTACAGAAATCCTCTCATTGCCAATTCCAGTAAAATGCACGATGCCCACCTTCACCTCCATCTTCGACGGTTCGGGAGACCCCACTGTACATGTCAAAATGTATCTCCGAGTCTTTTTGGCTTACGCCAATAGGGATGAAGTGCTTTGCAAATATTTTCCCTCCAGCTTAAAAGGAGAAGCCCTCGCCTGGTACGACAATCTCGCAGCTGGCTCGATCTCATCCTTCGAGGAGCTTTCCAAAGTTTTTATACTACACTTCCTATACAACAACTCCTCCAAACCAGGAGTGGAGAAACTATTTAGCATTCGGGTACGCCCGGGAGAGTCGACCAAAAGCCTAACAAGCAGATGGACCGAGCAGTGTGTAGAGGTGGGAAATGGAGCCACGGAAAAGGATAAAGTACGAGCATTCCTCAACGCTCTAGACAAAGATCACCCTCTATACGACAGACTCTTCTCGAAGAACCTCGAGACGCTGCAGGACCTTCGAAAGTACCAAAAGGAGCGAATTACCTTAGAGGAAATAAAAGAACAAGCGGCACTGGGAAAAGAAACAATCTTAAAGCAAGTCCACTCGATAAACAACTTATCGCTCGAAGAGCGAGGACAAACAATGAGTACTCACTTCGGGGACCAGTCGAAGCGAGGAAGACAAGATGATAACGGTCGATATGGGAACGAAGGTAAATTTGGTGATGGCAAGTACCACGATAACAGAAAGTACACTGACAACAGAGGAAACAACCCTCGGGGGGAGTTCGAAGGAAACAACAGCCAGCAAGGACAAGGAAACAGAAAATTCGGGGCGACCAAACCAGGATTTCCTGCATTTCACGACAGAAAACTTCCCAAGCTCTGCGTACCCATCGAAGATGCCCTTCGGACCATCGAGCAGTCTGAATTCGCCAGCGAGATAAGATATCCTCGAAGTAGAGGAAACCAACCGAAGCATACGAAAAACTCGAGAGACTATTGTCAATTTCACAAATTCCATGGGCACACCACCGAGGACTGCGTCACGGCGCAGGACCAAATTTATTTCTTTATTACTAGGGGACAATTCAAACACCTTCTAGAGCTGCCACAACCACCCCCAAATCAACCGCAACCGAAGGAAGAGCCAAAACACGAAGCTTATGTGATTACCATCGACAAGGATATTCCAAGGTTCGGAACTTGCAATTCAATTGTTCATACAAAGGGTCTAGAAGGAATCCAGACAGGTCGCATTCACAAAAGGGATTTGGATGGCGAGGAGATATTAAGTGTGATCACAAAGAATCGCTTAGAGGAGTGGCAGAAGCAGCCCGTGTTCTTTTCAGCGGCAGACATTCCCCACGAGGGAAAGATGCATAATGATCCTCTGGTCATTACCCTTCAAATGGGGAAGATAGCCATGCCCAAAGTACTGGTGGACCCTGGGAGTTCTGTGGATATATTATTTGGTCAAACATTCGACAAAATGAAGGGTAAGAAAGCTGCTTTGGTACCTTCGGCTTACAACATATTCGGTTTCAATGGAAAGCCGTCAACACCCCGAGGAGAACTGATGCTCACAATTCATGCCGGTAGCCAAAAGCAACCAACTTTATTCTGCGTGGTGGACATTGACTCTCCTTACAACGCCATCGTGGGAAGACCATGGTTGCATATCATTATGGGTGTTGCATCCACCTTGCACCAAAAAATCAGGTTCCCAACCCCAACAGGGATTGCGGAGATTCGAGGAGATCCTACCGAGGCCCGAGCTTGCCACGAGATAGATGTTCAAGCAAAAGAAGGCAGCAAGGAACGCCCAGAACAAGTTAAAAACCCAAGGATATCGGACGAGAGCATAGCTAAATTCCTAGCCGACACCGAAGCTGGAATGCTAAGCGTGAAACAAAAGGGCAGCGAAGAGAGCCAGTATCTCGAGAACCGAGAACAGTTCCTCGTGGCAGAAGGCAGTCTTCAGACTCTGAGCGAGCAATCAGGCGAGTCTAGCGAAGGCAAAAACATCCAGCAAGAGCCCTTCTGGGTTGGACCATTTGTCATCGAAAGGCAACTTGACAATGATACCTATGGCTTGATTAACCTCGAAGGCCAGAGATTGAAAACCCCAGTGGAGGGGAGGTACATGAACACTTAGTTTAAGAAAGCAATTCCATTTGTAAGCAACACTCGAAGAGATTTAATAAATAAAAATCGCACTCATTGATGCAACTCCAATCGAAGAAAAACTCCAAATACTGTCAGCACCACCGCAAAGGCTGTAACGCCAAA
>JAJJMA010162808.1:0-10033 GCA_023529015.1 Papaver nudicaule | reverse complement strand
AGGATAGAGGAGTCATTTTGGGAACTATATAATCGTATGCAAAAACTAGGTGACATTGGAAATTGATTGATCATGACATTCCGATATGGGGGTAGACGTCAAAAATCAATCGTATTATCCGTCTGGTGATTTAAAGAATGTTTAGCGGGAGGTCCACATGCAATTTTTAATAAAATTATTAAAGTATGCAATGGGCACTGTGATCATGACCGGCAAACCAATTCTATATAGCATTAGCATAGGGTAGAGCTGTTTGAAAACCTTAAAAGTGATTATGATAATGAAGATTTCCGAAGAGGAACGCATGGGTTAATCACAGTATCAGCATCAAAGCTAAGAGGTGACACAAAAATTGGATTGTGAACATGTGCATAAAAATATTCGGGAGTTGGCGACAGAAGACAATCCTATTCGCTTATTCATATTTGTCTCCACCCCTACTGCATGGTATTAACGTCCCTCTACCAGTGCAACGGACGCAAATTTCTTCTTCTTGTTGTTTACTTTCCTATGGTTGCTGCAATTTACTAGTATTAAGACACCACTAGAAATAAGTTTTTTTTTTTTTTTTGAAAGAGTCAGTGCATGGTTTTGGAATTCCTTTTCGATGTAGGTCAAGTTGGACAAAAATTGGTTGCCGTTTTGGAATTCTTTGGTGCTCTCGAGTACAGTGGAAAGTTCTAGCTTGATGGTGGGTTGGTATAACCGAATATTGTGAATCTCAAACTCTCCACGTCTGGGCTCACCTCAGCTTGACATCCTAGCTGAGCCAGACATGTAGAGGTTTGTAGGAAAACACTTCACTAAAAGAAAACAGTTACATTTTTCTTTGTTTTAAGCCAAAAACTAACATATTTATATGAAAAAGGATATAGAGGGAGGAGGCAGAGAGGGTTTGGGTATCGGATTTGGTAAGACTTGTGCTTTGGTGTTAGGGAATAGGGCGCAATTAGTTAAGGTGCGCAATACCGTGATTGCAAAAACAAAAACATTTGTAGGGTCCTTGTCTTTAACCCATATTATCACGCCATTCCTATCATGCCTTTAGCGTTCTTCTTTCTATATTTTTGTAATAACTTGTCGATAGTTGTACTATTAAGATTCAAGCCATTCCATTTGGTTTAATTGATGAAATAGGGACTATAATATCAAAAAATAAGTAAAAGGAAGCACGTAGAGAAATAATCCAATCCAATCCAATCCAATCCAATCCAAATGCTGAAGGAAAAGAATCTAAAAAGAAGTTGTACAGTAAGATCGAGATGTAAAACCTAACACTTAGTGCCGCCCCTGTATATTTCATCGCCCTTGATGACTCATTTACATGTTAATGTCTACTTTTTTTTAACATTATACGATACACTAGAGAAGAGAAAATGTCTGCATATTTTGACAATATATAATAATTAGTTAAACCATCCACTGACCGTTACTTTCGGTTGGTAATCAAATGTTTCTATTAGAAAACATGAAAATGGATCAGAAAATTGCAGCCAAGTTTCATGCATTTTTCCGGAGTGCCCATGTTTTGTGGGGCTATTTGAACCAAACTAGGCTTAGGAGTCTCGTATCATATTATGTGGTTGGTTGGTAACTTGGTAATCTCATACCTAAGCTAGCTAGACAAATATAAGGATGAACGGCCAGTCGGATTTTGGGAACATACTTTAACGGGAATCTTATCCATAAGCCTATGCAATTAGGCTCATAGGAAATACAGTATTTCTCAAGCTAATATACAATTAGGTTAGACTTTCTCACGCTTTTGAAGGGTCGGTGTGGAACCTTTTTGGTTGTGATAATACGACCGCACCTGAAAATAGAAAAATTATTCATACTTTAACATGTGTGGTACACAATTTCGCAGAATGCAGGTAGTTGTTACGACCGGAGTAGATGCTATTATTACTGTGTAAAGACGGACCAAAATGCTAACTACTGTATCATATGCTATCAAACGTCGAGAGTATTTGGAATATAAAAAATGGAAGTCCGAAATCATTTTTGCTCATGCGCTTGCATTTAGAGCTTCACGCATGTTAAGATATGGGCACCCATAGTGTGTGCTTGCCCATAGTCTATCATGGGTGCTTAAAGAAAGATTAAGGCTTAACTTGGAAGCTAGTAGAAGGATTCCCTTGGAAGCTAGTAGAGTCTTGGTAAAACAAGTGTCCAATGTGGTGTCATTATGAGTTGAGATCACCACAACAAGTGTCCTAAGTGGTGTCACTATGTCTTTGATTTTCCTTGACACTTGCCAAGACACCTAGTTCCATCTTCTACTATAAATAGAGCTCTAGTTTCCTTTGTGGAAAAAAGAAGAAACAAGTAGAAGAGAAATCTACTAGAGAGCTAAAGAGCTAGAGAGCTAGGGAAAATGTAAGCTCTATGTGAGTTTACTAAGTCTTCCAAGTTAGTGTAAGTAAACCTTCAAATATTCACCATTAGTTGTGTGAATAAATCACCCAAAATCCTTACTGTCCATTAGAGATAAAGTAGAAGTTCTTAAGGTATTTAGTTTGTGGAAATATGGTATGTGCTCGTTTTATGTGGCACCTACTCACCGCCGGGATCGGATATTCAAGAACGTGAAACGCATTGATCCATTGGTTCTACTTTATTCTCAGTTGGAGCGATAATAAGGTACGAACTAATAACCCGCTTCCGCATCCGTTTATATTATCCGTTTAATATAGACACGCTCTTACATTGGTATCAGAGCTATTTTATGCGTTTTCGTTGCTTGAAAAATGATTATGCGAGTGTTAAATTTATCATGAGGAGTCAATACCTTTGTGGTTGTTTTGACGTAAAAATATCGATCGATTTTATCAAATGTGATATGTATGGATTATACTCTTCGAACTTGTTCCGTCGGTATATCAGTTGTACAAAACGGAGTTCGAATGAGTAAGATATGAATTCCCAAAGCCACGCGCGCTGCGACGCTGCTGAATTTTCTAGTGAAGTATGGACGCTTTGGGACAGCTCCGTCATGACTAATTTGACGCGTAAATACGTTACCATTTTTAATAAACTTAACATGTATGGATTCTGCTTCTCGAGGCCTTTCCGACCATATATTATTTGGACAAAACGGACTTCATACGAGTTAGATATGGTCTCCCAAAAATGGCTACGCGCGCAGGGACGCTGCTGAAATTTTTATGCCAAATTAATTAAGTTGAATCATTAAATCAACACATAATTTATATTAATAAGCTTGTGGTTTGACTTGATTATTTACTTCTTGTTGATGCATAATTTATATTGGTAAATTAGCTTGCGGTTGGCTTCGCTTATTTATTTTGTTGATGCATAATTTATATTGTTAAGTTAGCTAGCGATTTGGTTCGCTCATTTATCATTCGTTGATAAATTAAATTATTATCATTCGTTGATTAATAATAAGTGGTTGTATTGGCTTAAATTATGTAATTTGCCAATATTTACTAGTCCAAATTAATTGATAACCGTTATATTGAACTACAACATTCGGGTGATGATTACGAGCCTAGCGAAATTTTCGATCCCAAATTTGTGTGTAGATATGATTTTTATCAATTAGATTTAGAGACAGTATTGTGAATGTACACATAATAATAATGTCCATCTTCGTGTTTAAATTAATGACTACCTAGAGTGTGATTCATAATCTTACTAACGGTGACAATTCAATTTGACGGGAAGAGCTATGATTTGTTACATACGAAATTCGGTAATTATTCAGAAAAGAATTACCGGAACTCTTGACCAATAAAATAGTGTGACCTGTAGAGGATAAAATTGCCAACACCGTCGTGATCTTGAGTCCTACGATGCTTGGATTGTACCATGCGTTATACTATGTTGAGTAGCATGCATGACGATCTAATAGGAAAATATACGTTTTTTTCTCCTATTGCCAAGCAAAACTATGGGACTAGCTAAAACTTAAATTTGGTAGTACGTCCACTACTAAACTTCCTAGCTTAGTGCTGGTATTTGAAGTTTACCGAAAGTACACCTAGTATTTATTCAGATGACTGAACATCTTACGGTGATGTAGTCAATGATTCATGAGTTGAATCTGCTGGGAATTAATGTTCTTACTGATGAACAAAAGGTTTTAGCTTCTGACAAGGTCACTTCCTATTTCTATCGAAACGTTGATCTTGAAGCTCAGTGCCAAGAGACAACGTGTGTGGCTTCCTTTTATGTTAAAGGTGAGAGCAAAGCGCAAGAACAATAGCCAAAGAGATGTTAGAAAGGCAAGAAAATAGCTAAGCACCGCTGTGGCGTGCACGCTAACAAAAGAGACAAATCTAAGTTGAGATTTTGTGGAAAAATTGGACATTTTGGTCATGTATGCACTGGGCCGAAATTATTATTTTTCTATTTAACTCCATAGACATTTGTGTGTCTACACATGTAATGGTTGCTCACCTTCTCTCTAAGTTGATTGTAGATACGAGAGCAATCAGACATGTTTGCTCGAGAATGAGAGGGGTTTGTGGATTATCAGTGTCTTCCACGTGGTACACCGAGACTCTATTATGAGATCTCTAATATAATCAAAGTGTTTATATTGTCACTGACACAAGTGAGGAAGTTGTGGGAGTTGATGCATATCAACTTTCTATGCGCTCAGGACGCATTTTAACACTTCACATGTGCTTTAGTACTTGGAATTCATCATAGTCTATTTTAAGTTATTGCACTCTCCTTAGTTTTAAGTACTCTTTTGAAATTGAAGACGGTAAGTTGGACGTATTTTTTATGGCATTTTGTTTGGACAAATTTACTTGAGTAGTAAATTCTTCAAGTTAATTTTTGGTTGATCTCATTTTTTTGAGGCCTTAGTGGCTATTGCTAGTAGTAGTAGTAATGTTATTGATTGTGTGACTTAGCATGCATGCTAGACTAGTCCTATGTGGATTGTATATAAAAGGCAGAGCTTGTACGAAACCTTTTTAGTAAGGTCAAACGTGGTACTAACCTTTGTGAGTTGGTACATCCCAATTTTAATGGACATACAAATGTGAAATCTAGACATGGTTTTTCTTATTTTCTCACATTATTGACGAATGTACGCGATTTGGTTATGTATATTTGATTGCTCATTGCGCAAAGCCTTGATTTGTTTCAAGTGCTTTATTGCACAAATTGAGAATCAAACTATAAAGAGTTTAGAGACTCTCTACACTAACCATGGACGCGAATATTTGACTGATCTGTTCAAGGAATTTTGTGAGACTAAGAGAATATCTAGATGATTTACTATTTCTTAAACTCAGCAACAAACTAGTGTTGCAGAGAGAAAGAATAAAACATTCATGATATAGTTAGAATAATGGCGCGAGCCAACCTCCCAATACCTTTATGGGGAGGATGCAATGATGGATGCAGCCTACATTCTAAATTATCACAGTCTGTTCTGCTATGCCACTTGAACTTTGGAAGGCGAAAAATCTTATTTAGGGAATTTACGCCTATGGGTTCAACTGGTTATGTTCACTATGCTTCTTATATGTTTGTGAAGCTAGGCCCAAGAGAAAGAAATATTGTATTTTAAAATATATTTTAATTGCTCAAAAGGCTATGTGATGTATAGTGGATGAACGACTGAAGTAGTGTCCAGAGAAGATGATTTTCCTCGCATTAGTGACATTAACAAAGATTTGGAACTCTTTGAAATAGAAGAGAATGGAGATATTTTACCATCTTCCAACAAAGGTAGAGAATAAGTTTCTCAACCTATGGTTGTTGAAGACAGTGTGAGTGATCTTCATCCTAGTAGGAGTGTACACTAGACACAAGTTTGTGAACCACGCAGAAGTGTGCATGAAAAAGTACCTCATCATCTTTTCAAGATTGAAGAGGGAATGTTAATGTATTTTGCGAGTATTGAGGATGAATCTACTTCTTCTGTAGAAGCGTTATCCTCAACTGCTAACAATGAATGCGTTATTGTTATGCAGATGAAATAAAGTCAATAAAAAATAATTATGTTTGGGAGTTAGTTGACCTTCCGCCTTGGCGAAAGACTATTGGAAACAAGGGTCTTTAAAATAAAACGCAAGGCATAAGGTTCGACTGAAATATACAAGGCTCGCCCAATGGCGAAATGATCTACCCAAAAAGAGGGTGTAGATTGTGAGAAAACTTTTTCTTTTGTAGTATAGAGTTTTCCTCCATTCTCCCCATGCTTGCTACAGTTGTGTGCTTGGATTTATAATTGTTCTAAATGGATATTTGTACTATACTCCTTAGTGGAGAACTAGCTAGACAACGAGACTTTTGTGTCTCAACCAACGGGTTTTAGGGTCAATAGACAAGAGCGCAATGTTTGTCGTCTCGAATGTTCTATTTACAACCTTAACCAATTGTCTAGACAATGGTATATTTGTTTCCGTCAGTCTATCGCCTTTGTTGGTTATGATATAATTGAGGAATACCACTGTGTGTACATCTAATAGATCCAAGAATAGTATTCTTATCCTAGCATTATGTATCGATAACGTACTACTAGTGAGTAAGTGATGTTCAATGCCCAAAGCATGAAGAAGAAAAGAATCAATTGTCCAAAATACCTTGTGCCTCTGCAGTTGGGAGTCTGATATATATGCTTTGTCGCATATTAATTAGACCGACATAAATTTTGCGATGGTCATGGTGAGTAATTTTTCAGAGTAACCCTAAACCAACTCACTAGTGAGCGGTTGAGAAGATATTTGTTATCTTATAGGGACTTCTGATCTTTCCCTGTTGTTACCATGGTTAAGATATTATACTCAATGGATTTATCAATGCTATTGGGGCAACGATAAAGAGGAGTATGGGTCTTCTTCAAGATACGTTCTTGGATATGGTGCGATTACTTTAAGTAGTGAGCAATCCTATGGTTAAGGATTCTTATTAATAGACTTAGTGTCTAAGAACATGCAATGGAGGCGATGTAGCTTCATAGTGATAGTACATCAGCTCTTGCATATGTGAAGGATCCCAAATACCATGAAGAAACCATACACATTGGTAGGTGATACTATGTCACACGTGATATGGTTGCACGAAGAAAAGCTTGTTCTTAGACATATCTCCACAAGAGTCCAATCTTATGTAGAGAACATGGGATTAGGCAGGATTTGATATGAAGAACATTTGATTATTATTTGATGACATTATTTTAAGATGAATGAGTATAAATTGTTAAAGATGTTTAACAACCTTCGTGGATACTCTTATGGGTACATGGATGTTGAAGTTGTCAGCAGGAAAGAATCGGCCTACTCACACAGGTGATTCGCCTTGGCGCTTAGTATAGCGAGCAAGATGAGACAAAAGGATAGTTTTCAGAAATAGTATTTTGAAAAACTCGTGCCTTTGTGGCTGTGCTTTTGTAGCAGTCCTTTCAAAACTCATATATGTCGCCTTAATATGTTTAAGATGAGATCTCATAAAGAGATCGATCATTAGATGTGACCACCATTTAATGAAGCCTGTTATAAAGCCAGATGTGATTTTCTGAACAGTATCTACGTGAATGACTGGTTCAGAAATTCAGGTTAGGCGCTTATATAGCGACTAGACTAAGATCTGTATGGCGTATGCTTTTAATGCTGGACATGCCCATTTAAGTGGGAGAAACGCCATAGCATACACTTCGTGTTGTATGTGCTAAGTCGACCGAATATGAGAGCGATGAATGAATCCCTGCTTCATCGCTGTGTGAGCCACTGGATTAATATCCAATTTATTTACCCCTTTGACTTGAGTTTATGTCATGGATAAGAAGCTTAATGATGCTACTTTAGCATGTTTTCTAATACGATGCGAATTTTCCGTATGATGAGGCATGTCTAGGAAAGCTGTTAAGTTGAATTGAAGTGATTTAAATGTCTTGGAAGACAATTTGATGATACACTAGGAAATGTAACTCATTGCTGGCCATCGGTTTTCGTTTGTCGAAAATCATGAGTATCATTTACATGTGCTGGGTGCAATACTGCTTTCTAGAGGGATTAAGAGTATTGTATCAGGTGTAGTCAAATTATCAGAGGTAATGAGATACGAACATTCTTTGTGAAGGGTTGATGTCTCCATGCTGACTCGTAATGAGGTTCTAGTATGGAGCTCCCAAAATGCAGGTATCTCGGCGGTCGCACAAACTATTTACCAAATGAACAATCTTTATCTCTGGACTGTCATTGAGAACGTTCTACACACACCATGTGTGAGTGGGAGATGTTAAGATATGGGCACCCATAGTGTGTGCTTGCCCATAGTCTATCATGGGGCTTAAAGAAAGATCAAGGCTTACCTTGGAAGCTAGTAGAAGGATTCCCTTGGAAGCTAGTAGAGTCTTGGTAAAACAAGTGTCCAATGTGGTGTCATTATGAGTTGAGATCACCACAACAAGTGTCCTAAGTGGTGTCACTATGTCTTTGATTTTCCTTGACACTTGCCAAGACACCTAGCTCCATCTTCTACTATAAATAGAGCTCTAGTTTCCTTTGTGGAAAAAAGAAGAAACAAGTAGAAGAGAAATCTACTAGAGAGCTAGGGAAAATGTAAGCTCTATGTGAGTTTACTAAGTCTTCCAAGTTAGTGTAAGCAAACCTTCAAATATTCACCATTAGTTGTGTGAATAAATCACCCAAAATCCTTAGTGTCCATTAGAGATAAAGTAGAAGTTCTTATGGGTATTTAGTTTGTGGAAATATGGTATGTGCTCGTTTTATGTGGCACCTACTCACCGCCGGGATCGGATATTCAAGAACGTGAAACACATTGATCCATTGGTTCTACTTTATTCTCATTTGGAGCGATAATAAGTTACGAACTAATAACCCGCTTCCGCATCCGTTTATATTATCCGTTTAATATAGACACGCTCTTACAACGTCATTGGCGCCGACTAAAAGAATTTGGGGCAGACTTAAATTCGGTAGCTCGACCAGCTACCGAGTAGTATTAATGTATTTATTTACATTACTCGGTAGCTTATCGAGTTTCCGAATATGGTTGAAAAAAATATGCCCCAATTTTTTTTAGTTGGCCCCAATAAACCAAGGATTTAGAGCCCTCAAAATGTATTCCCGTTTCTGTTATCCTCAGCCAGACTAGTAGACTAGTATCATTCAGTTACTGCCTAGTTTTTCATTTTGATGACAAGATAGAGTATAATTCTTCAGCCTTCAATAACTTGAATGGTGGGTAAAGCTTCTCCATCCTTGTGACAAGATTCCATGCAATTCTGATGGAGAAGCTTTTCATCTGGGTATATCTAGCACCTAATATTGTAGGCCCACTATTGGTGGGTTTTATATCTAAACACAAAAGTCCATTATTTAGCCGTCGCTTTACAAATTATGATGATCGACAAGAGAAATTTGACAGTCGTCTTATGGTTTTTTGTATAGCGGTTTTAAATCAAATCTGCCCCTTTTAAACCTGGCTATTTTGAGGGCGAGGGCTTTTTAAATGAGGGCGAGCAACTTCAAATATCCTATCCGAGTTTATAAGGGGTGCCTAATTACAATTAATCTATCCTAATCTGTTACAAATTATAATTAACCATTAATTATGAAGATCCAGAATGAAGAAATAAGAAGAAAAAAACGAAGGGGATCCGTTTGAGTATTGATTTTGATTTTGGGAGGAAAAAAACGAAGATGAGAAGTAGAGAGAAACGAAGATCGAAACCCTAAACCTTAATCAAATTCGGATGGAGACTTTGAGACAGAGGAAGAAGGATAAGTTATTAGGAAGAAGGAGAAGAATTTGAGACAGAGGAAGAAGGAGAAGTTATTAGGAAGAAGGAGAAGAATTTGAGACAGAGGAAGAAGGAGGCGGAACGATTTTTGTTTTAGGGTAATTGTACACGTGTGGGTGCAAACGTGTGTTTGATGCATCCATCACCGTCTATTCAACGAACGGTAGATTTGAGGGAAGGATAGGGAAGTAATTTTGAGGAGGAATCTTGACCAAGTCAATGGTTTTGACTTGGATGGTGGGCCCGGACGGAAAATTTAACGGTTTGGCCATTTTGTAA
>JAJJMA010162798.1:0-10775 GCA_023529015.1 Papaver nudicaule | reverse complement strand
ACTGGTCATGACACAAGGCCATGTTATGCAAGAATACGATCTCAATCGCTATTATCACTACTAAAGTAGTCGACTATATTTCGAAAGAATAGAGAAAGTATAATAGAAGAATATCTATAAAGTCGTAACTCCTACTAACCTTTTGTCGATGAAGAATAATTGATGTCTTCTTTGTATTCACAGTCTTCGTCTTCAAGGTCTCTACTACTTTGTCTATATCCCATTTCCGAAATCTAAACTTTAGTAGGCTAAATCAAGAATTGAGTTTTGACACCTAAAACTGACAACTAGCTTGACATACCAACGCTAGTGGGTTTGACCGGACAATGCCCTAACACAAACAGCTAACAGATGGAACCACAAGCAGAAATGTTAGCCGGATGCAAGGAGCCCAACGGACCACTTCTACTTACAAAGGCTGGGCGTACCATATTTAGAAAGGTTGCCGATACAACTATATTTACAGAGCCGGAAAATTACGGTGGGTCTGACGTCCCAGCAATAGGTAGGCTTCCACTTGGTGGTAATTTCCTTCCCTCACAACCGCCTTCGCAATCCGTTCCAGGCGAATCATCGTCTACACAAACATATTTTTACCCTACTCAGCCATATTCCACGGATTTACCACCTTTTGCTTGGGAAGTTCAAACGATTGATGCCACTAATGGTGGTCCGGTTCTATTCTCGTTGGATAATGATCTTCCTGGGGAGTGTCAACCATACAGTATGGTAGATGTTCCATATCAGTTGCTTCAACAAAGATGTAACGATTATCATAACCTCGTGGGTAGATTTCACCATATGCACATCGAGGAGATGACCAAGTGGAGGACAGGTTCATTCCTTAGCTTTGATCTAAACACTCCAGGTCAGAACATTAGCCCTGCTGTCCAAGCTCACAATCATAACACTTGTAGTAGAAGAAGTCCGAGCGCAAGCACCCCGAGTAGGATTCCAAGTAGTGGAGGAAACCTAGATAGTAGCAGCGGCGGGGCTAGGACTCCCAACTCCAACAACAGTCCCAATGTTCATACTACTCCTCCAGCGACGATCCGTGCTCCCCCCAATTATGCTAATATGCCTTTTCGTGGATCAAATGTCAGTCCAGTGAGTGCACCAGGGTCCGTGTTGGCAGGCTTACATCAACAACCATGGAACCAGAACTGGGTTTCATCCCAACAAGAGGGCCAGGCATCGCAAAATGAATATTGTCCTACGAAGGGAGGGTTTCAGCGGTATAATACTAACTCTACAGTATGGCAGCCCGTAGCTCATCAGGGTTATGGTCCGACTAATGATTCTGATGCAACTACAGTTCCAGGTAGCTCTTCTGAGTCCCACATGGATGTTGATTCAGAAACTCAACAAGAATTGCGTGACAGGGGTGATGAATTTTTCGGATTGGCGCAGCAAGGCCTATTCAACCCTGGATTTCCTCCTCAATAAGGATCCGAGTTGTAGTTTGCGGACATGTTAGGTTTCTTTTTTTGTAGTGTTTATGTTCTTCTTGGATGAAAAAAGTTAATTAACAATGTTTTATCTATTGGTATCTAATCAATGCAAGTTTTCCTTAAAAAAATAGTTGTATTGCATTAAAATTAAAGTACACCTTGTGCGGCCAAAAATAAAAACGGGGAGTATTTTGGCAACACCGCAAGGATATTGAAACAACCTTCATAACGGAAAGACTTTCCATTATGGTGTACTCTCCACTCTTCTAACGTGGCATCAATGACTTCGTCGTTGGTTTGACCAATGATCCTTACACGATTTTTTTGAATTACTATATGCAAAAACGTATTAACCTTTTGATTTATCTTGCAGAAACGATCGGATAATGACTGTTCACTACGACTCCTAATGTTACCAGGATGCTCTTTCAAAAATTCTTCTAATATCGCACCCTATAAAGTTCGCCCCCCTATATTCGACTGTATATGATTGGTGCGTTCCATCGTTTGCCGCACATAGTTCCTACAAATGCATAAATTCTCTTCCTTAGTGAACCTAAAATGGCTATAGCGTGGTTCATATTGAGGAGATCCCGCCATTTTCAAAGTGAAGGAGGAGAAAAGTAAAGCCGAAGGTGTGAGTGAATGAGGTTGAAGTTGCTCATTTATAGGCGAACTCATAAACGAGCGGATGGATGACCTGAATCTATATCGACGGAAATAGTATCTGTCGATACAAATTCTATCGACCTCGACAGAAATTCCGTCGACGTCGATGGAATTTGTATCGTCGATGGAATTTCCATCGATAGATACTATTTCCATCTGACGTTGCAAAGTTGCAAATTTGCAACTTTGCAACGTCAAAACAGGTGTTTGCTAGGTCCATAGCTGGCGAAAACACCCTTAATTTGGGTTTTTGGTATCCATAGGAAGCGGCCTCCCAACTTAGTTCGATATTTCTCTAGTTTTCCCTCTATTTCATCTGATAAATCAATTTTTTTCGTACTGTCAAATCCATCATCTTCCCCAGCCACTCTAACATCATATTCAAATTAGATAGACGTACTTCCAAAGTCGTGCGTGATCTAAATACGTTGTGGTCACGTTGGAGAAAAATACACCTAAGAGTCCATGAATATATGCACTTGGGGAGATTGATCAAAGGTCATTTTCCGGAAGATACCGAAGATGAAAATCTGGCGAGGACTTTGAAGGAATGGCAACGATGTAAAGGAAAGAAATTCAAATACGAACGACATTACCGTGTCCTAAAAACTTTTCTTGTTAATCGTTATGTGGGTTGATGAGAAGAGTTCGTCAAACATAATGCCTTATGTTCTGGCCTAACGCAGTCCTTTATCTTTGGTAAAGGTCGAACTACCGCTACTACGGGTGGCTGCCGTCTACCAAGATAAATGATTGTGTTAGGCCAGAACATAATAAGGCTTGTTTTATTATGCATTGCACCGATGCAAAACCATCAACGTGACAATGGTAGACGATAAAACAACAAGCATTGGAAATTTTATCGTCTACCATTTTCATGTGATGATTTTGCTTGTACAGGATTTGTTCGGCCGGTTCAACGACTTCAGTGCAAGGATTTCAACCCACGATTGTTTTTTGGGAATCGCATTGATGCCAAAAGATAGTAAGGTAAAGGTAGGGGAGAAAACAACAAGGATTGCGTGTGTTTTCTCCCCTACCATTACCTATTATGTTTTTGCATGTGCAGGAGGATTTGTTCATGGGCGCATTCAACGACTTCAGTGCAAGGATTCAACAGTTACTAGATTGAAAAGCCGAGTACATCGTTTATTTGAAATTCAAATTACATTACATTACAAAATTAAAGTCGATTTTGTTTTTGTAGTTATGTTTGTTCTAGCCCACCTATAATAATCCTGGTAGACTTTGTCTCAACACGCGGTAGCAACTCCATAATGCAAACACCCTTCCTTGCTCTTCGAAATAGAGGGTCGATGCCTCTGCTTCCTGCAGATTTACAAATTAAATTATGAAGTAGCCATACAAAATCAACAAATTAAATTTAGAATACAAAAAATACTGACGACTTGATCTTCATCCCATCCCCATTGTTCTTCGGCGACTTGACGCACGTAATTTCCAAGTATACGACAATCATTCAGGATCCTTCCAATTCTGACTCTTGTGCTAAAACTCGTATGCCTGTCAAAACTTGCATGCCTAAACTCTTGTGCGTCTGGTACATGAACGGAGACGAAAGCATTGATAAGAGCAAGATCATCATCGTATTCTGAATACTTCGAACCCATATTGATTGATTTGATTGTTTTTTTAAAAAAATTATGTTTATATAGAAAGGATTCCAACATTCATCGTATTTCTTAGAATTTTTACAGCATCATATTTCTTAGATATTTTACATCATATATTTACTAACTAAATAAAGGGGCTTGTTCTCTAGGTTCCATAGGAATCTAATACATAAAAATCGACGTGGCGAAAAATCTCTGCCTATCTTCAAACACTTGTTTATCTTCTATAGGAACTTCAGTTTGTTGCTCTCTCACTATCTTTGAACCCTTATTGAATTTTTTCAATTGAAGCAACTTCCATTTGATACGTTCTTTGTATGATTGTCCTGGATTTTTTCCAGTTTTAATAATTCTCAAGTTACCTTTCGGTTGCACTTTCATATTTTGAGGTTTGAGATTTTCCTTGCCTTTTGCTTGAACCTTTCTTTGCTTTCTAGCTGGAACCTTGACCTCGTTAATTTCCAAAACTTGAATTCTCCTCTGTTTTTTTGATTCCTCTATTTTTTTGTATCCCTCGGATTATCTTTTTTCGGCGGCTTCTGCCACAACTCTGGACCAATTAACAAATTTGGATGTTTCTCCCATTTTTAAAAGAGAGTAGAAAGAGCTAAAGAGAGGGTGAAAACAGAGTGAAAGAGAGCAAAAGTGGGTAGAAAGAGCTAAAGAGAGAGTGAAAACTTTGGTGTGAATTTTGGATTCAAGTTTACCGCATTTTATAGTAAATGGTAAATTCAAATTATTACCGTTGGTTGATGGAAATTCCATCGACATCGATGGAAATTGTATCGATGTCGATGGAATTTCCATCGACGATGCTTTTTCCATCTGTCGATGGAATTTCATCGATACCCACTGCCCCATTTTAGCTTTGCTAGTCCACCTAGGATTGCAAAGGGGCACATTTTCTAGGTTCCATTGGAACCGGCCTTAGAACTGGAAAGACCTGTAAATTTTGGATTTTTATTTAAAATTCATTACAATCAATAAGTGGCAATTTTTTTTTACCAGTAACTCATATGAGATTCAACCCAATAAATAAATAAAATAAATACTAACTTTTAGCAGGCACCTTCTTGTACTTGGTTTCCTCTTCCAAGCGTGCCTTAGAGCTTCTCCAATGGTCATTGTGAGTGGTTCATATGTGGCAATAGAATCTAGACATTCTATATCCTCTTTTCTATTATTTTTCCTAAAAATCGGGTAGAAAAAAATTTGTTCTCCAACCCTCCTATGCCTTAACCTCTTCTTTGCCTAGGTGTAATTTATTTTCAATTTTAGCTTTATATTTTATTTAGATTTTCTAGATTTGAAAATCATTTGTTAAAAGAAAATATATTTTTATTTATTGAAAAGATGACGTAGATGGGAAGACATCCTCTATCTTAACCTCTACATCTAGAGGTTGATATAGAGGATGTCTTTCTAAAATCATGGCATTTTATGTTAATGTTGGTTATGGAGGTTTGGGTTGGAGAAGGATTTTAAGAAAATTGAAAGTGGATCCTACGTGGATTTAGACTTTTTGCACCACAAACATTCCATTGGAGAAGCTCTTATTTGAGGTCTTTTGGCGTTTCGGCTTATGTGTAAGGTGTACCTGATTGATTCTTAAGGGTGTTGTTCGGCCAATAATCATCTAATGGATGCCATGGAATTCAATTCACTGAATTGAAAGAAGCTTTTTATTGTATATGCAAGTACGGCCACAACCAAATATATCCAATTGTGGATTATGATACTGCTAGATCAAAATTACTCATTCATTGTGGGAGCAAAATTATTTCCTGAAAAAAATACTGATTATCCCTATGTGGAAGTTTGGTAACTCCACGAAAACAAAATTCCCAAGATTTTGGGCTTTACAGTGTTATTGGGTTCTAAGCCACTGCTGGGCTATGCCCAAACACAGCCCTGAGTGACTTTGATATTCCGTGAGGCCCAATTTGTCATATTGTATTGAACATCGTAATTTGCTAGAACTTAGTAATTATTGACTTTTTTTGAGACACTTGGATTAACATTGCTAACAAATTGCGTACAGTGGTAAAACTGTTGGGTGATGATACCGACGACCCGAGTTTGAATCTCGTCTGCATCGGAGTAGGGGGATTTTTCTTTATTTCTTTGCCTAGCTACCTAGGCTTGTAGGTACTGGGCTTCGGTCCAAATTTAATATAACCTTTCAAATTCAAAAAAATAACATTGCTAACAAATTGGTCTATGTAACATTTGCCGAAATCAGTCTTGTGTCTTTGGTATGCCGGGAATTGCCACAAAGCAGCATTGTGACATGAAGAAAAAAAATAGGTAGGTGCATGTCATATGCACTTTTTATTTGAAATTCGTGGTTTTGCACTCCCTATGTCAACAAATGAATTATGCGAAACTGCAGCACGAAAAGGGAAAAGGTAGCGACCATTATTAGGTATAAATTTTAAACGTTAGAATAGAGATGTTCTAAATGGTTTTAGAGATATGGTAACAAAAGATTGAGATGTGGGAGGGAACTAAAATGTCACCTACTAAATAATCAAGATTGTGGAATTCCTGATGATTTATTGCATTTTGGGAAGTAAAGGAATTTTCGAGAATTATGTGCATGTGTTCTATAGCATCAGAAATTAGAGCCTAGAGACCTGATCTAGTGGTGAACAAGATAATTAGGACTTGCATTAAGTAGAGGAATTTTTGAGAATTATGTGCATGTGTTCTATGACAACAGAAATTAGAGTCCAGAGACCTGATCTACTGGTGAACAGGATAATTAGGGGCTTTCATTAGAACTAGAAAGACAAAAAAAAACCTGGAAAATAATTCAAATTAATTAGTGGTTATATTCTGCTTTTTATTTTTATTTTTATCCTTTAATTTTTGCATTTATTTGCAATTCATATGAGGTTCAACCCAAAAAAATAAATAGAATAACTAGATGACCGCTACCACGGTGAATGGGCCGCCCGTCCGAAAAAATCAACGAAAGAACAAAAAATTTGTAAAAAAAAAAAATGTATTCAGTTAAAAATGTTTAGAACTTTTCTGATAATTTTACATATAGTACAATTTCGGTCGGATACTTAACTGAAACGCGACTTAAAAAATCTACATGTACATATGTACAATAATATCATACATGGAGTGTACAATATATTTTTTCCCCAAATTTTGAAGTTTCGTATGTTTGAAAAACATCAAGTTTGATGTGCTACTACACTCCTACTTCCAAATGTTGTTGGTGGCAATGCATGACATACACGTGTTTGCTTCAAAACTTTGAACGTGTTTACTCATATAAACCCAAAAGAAAGCCTCAAAGCCTGTTTGTTCCTCCACCTTATCTTTCTCCGTCTCTGTTCCTGGTTTTCATGCCCTCTCTCTCTCAAAAGCAGTTACTGTATGTGTTCTTGCTTGTAGATAATGCATAGAATGGTTCAATTTGATGATTTAGGGATAATGCACTGCTGAAATTGAATGTTTTCCATGTTAACCAGTTGGCTGTATGTATTTTTTTTGTATCATCTGTTGTGTTTTAGTGAAGCAATTAATGCTTGAGTGAAGTCGTGAAGAACAGAAGATGGGTTTTGGGGATATTTGAGACAAACAGCTATTTTTGTGTATTAAGAACGAGAGTTCCTAAATCTTGAATCAGTGAGTCAGTGACTCGTTGAGTAAATATAGGGCGGGTTAAGAGGTAACGTTTCAGGTCGGATTGAACTCTGTCTTTTCTGACAAGTTTTGATTTCTACAATCTGATCGAATTTCTTAATTTGAAACGATACAGAGGTTTAATTATATCTATACAATATTTTTAATTACCTTTACTTGATGAAATTGAAGTTTAAAATGTATTGATAGGATGAAATTCATGATTTTGATCAAAATTGAAATTTGATTTTTGTTTGAAAGGCAGGTTAAAATCTTGTAAATCGATCTTGTTAGATCATATGGAAGCATTTAATAAGAATGGGTTTCAAGTAATCTTTGTATCATCGAAGAAATTGAAGAAAATTTGAAGGAAATCGATCAACAATCGATGAATGTAGAGAGGAGGACGAAGAAGAAAAAGAAGTCGAGAAAAAAAGTAAGATTTGGGAGAAGTCCGGGATTCGAACTCGGAACCTCTGAGGCGATTTTAGATGTTTTGACAAAGATACCCCCGACAATTCTTTTTATGACCCGGTTTTTTGATTTTTTAAATTTCCGCATCTACCCTTTCAATTTTGGTTTATCTACGAAACTGTCTAAAGGAAAAAGATATATTAAAAACAGGGAAGGGTAACTCAGTAATATCAAGTGGACACCAAAAACACAAAATCCAATCTTTTTGTGTCAAATTGAAAAAAAAGTCACTATTCATTTAACACAAAGTCACCATATATAGGTCCTCCCTCGCTTCGCTCGGTCGGCCCAAATACTAATTTTTAGCAGGCACAGTCTTATATTGATTTCCTCTTCCAAGCATGCCTTGTTTGTGGTCTTTTGTGTTTCGGCGTTTATCTAAGGCACCAGATTCTTAAGGGTACTGTTCGGCCCAACCATCCATTCCATGTAATCAATTCAGTGAATTGAAACAAGTTTATGTAAGTATCGCCACAACTAAGTACAATCATACATCCGATAGTGGATTATGATACTGCTAGCTTAAAAATGCTCGAAAAAGTGTAGGAGCAAATTATTTCCAGATAAATTACTGATTAGTTGGCAAGATTTTGGGGTTTATTGTGTTTTGGGTCCAAGGCGACGGCTGGCCTAAGCCCAAAGACCGCTTGAGTGACTTTGATATTCCCTGAGGCCCAATTTGTCAGGACACTGGATTGGTTGATGTTTGCACCGAGCCAGATTTGCTCCACAGGGACAGTTGCAACAACAAGTCGACCACAAGGTTAAAAGACTTCAGCTTACATTTCTTGGTCACAAAATGAGACTCATAATTTTGATGATATGCATGCCATTGCCTTTTTTTTTTTTTGACAAGGGAATTTCATTGATTACTGCAAATTTACAACATCCCCAGCTAATACATTAAGAAGGAAAGGAGGTGGAGACTGCCACCAGTCCATTTCAAGCCTCTGGTTTTTCACTTGTTTTGCAAGTGAGTCAGCAGCTTTGTTGCAAACTCTAGGAACATATTTACAAGACCAGTCAGGGTACTTACTAAACAGATGTAGACATTTGCCTAGGAGAGGAGAACTCTGCCATGGTGGACTATCTGACTGGCCATTAACAACCTGAGACACCATACGATTATCAGTTTCAAAGATAACTGAACGCCATCCTTGCCTTTCTGCCCATTCTGCTGCTTCTAGTATAGCCCAAGACTCAGCTTGATGCACATGGTGTGCTCGTCGGAGAATTCCCTTTGCTGCCACATATCCACCAGCATGATTACGGGTGAGTATACCTAAACCCGCTAAATGTTGATTTTTCCGGAAGGAAGCATCGACATTGATTTTTAAAGTGTGCAAAGGTGGGGGAACCCAATGAGTATCATCGTGCTGTATAGGAGGATGTCTGCTGCTATTTATGTGTGTCTGTAAGTACTTACAGTCGTACTGCCTAATACTATGGATTATAGTATTCGGGTTGGCAGCAACTTGACTATGCTTCATTTGGCATCTCGTCTTCCATATGGTCCACATAATATGAGTAATGAGATGCAACTTGTGATCGTCCTTGAATGTAATGGCACTGTTCCGGTTTCCCCATGAATGGATCCATTGTTGAATAGTGGTGTACTGGGTAGCATGTTGCAGGGCCTCAGGCATACATGCAAACCAAATTGCTCTGGCCAGAGGACAATGTAAGAAGAGATGAGTAGCGTCTTCCTGTTGCTGGTTGCATACATTGCAGTACCCGTGTGAAGCTATCGTATGTCGTTGAAGTACAGCTTGAAGCGGCAGGATGTCACGTAAGATTTTCCATAAGAAAAGTTGATACTTATGTGGCATTTTGGTGTGCCACAACTTGACCCAAAATTTCTGTTCATTATGACTGGGGGCCCTAAAATCCCGAGTTTGTTGGCATAATTTCCGGTAGGTCGATTGAACGGTAAACTTGCCAGAAGCTGTTAACGGCCATATGATATGATCATGCTGATTGCAATTCAAAGGGATGGTAAGGATAGCATTTACCTGAGCCGGTGTAAAAAGCTCTCGCAAAAGTGGAACCTTCCATTCTTGAGAACGTCTGTCAATGAGTTGAGAGACCCACTGGTAATTATTGATGTTGAGATCACCCCATTGAAGCAGTGGAGAATCCATATTGGGGATCCAGTTATGAGTCCAGATGTTGATTTGTGTTCCATCACCAACTTGCCATGTTGCCCATCGAAGGATGATTTGCAATCCGTGGTGTATGCTTTGCCATACCCAAGACCCATCTGAATCAGTTGGAGACTGGAGAGGATGATGATATGGAAAATGTTTTGCTTTCAGAATCTTGGCCCAAAGAGCATTCTGCTGGTGGAGAAGATTCCATGCTTGTTTTGCTAGTAATGCTGAATTATAATGATAGAGTTGCTTTAAACCCAAACCCCCAAGCCTCTTTGGTTGACACATTTTCTTCCAAGCAATAAGGTGCATTGGTTTGCGATCAGCTGAGTGGTTCCACCAATAGTATCTTTGAATTTGATCCATTGTTTCAATAGTTGTATTTGGTAGCTTTAGCAGCTGCATCTGATATGTACCCATCGTGCCGAGGACTGAATTGAGTTGCGTAGTTTTGCCTGCTTGGGAGATCATCTTGCTTTCCCACCCTTGTAGTTTTTTTCTCATGTTATCTAATATGCCTTTGCAGTTTTGAATGCGAGAACGATGGCTAAGAAGAGGGATGCCCAAATACTTATCTCCAATACCCATTGGCTTCATTTGGAAGATATTCAATAATTCAGTCTTTTGAGCCCTGGTTGTATTTTTGCTGAAGAAGACATTCGACTTTTGGAAGTTGATAACCTGTCCAGAAGCTGAGCTGAACTGCGTGATAAGGTGCTGCAAATATTTAATATCTTTGTTGCTGGCATGGAGGA
>JAJJMA010162784.1:10029-21183 GCA_023529015.1 Papaver nudicaule | reverse complement strand
ATACTAACGCACCCAAACAATACCATCATAAATGGTACAACACATGAGGAGACGAATTTCTGATGATTCGGACCGGGGATTGAAACCATGGGATTAAATAAGAATTACACTATTTTGAGAGAAGAAATCATAATGCGTTGGTGTTAAAGATGTGTAAATCTATCATAATTCAGTTGGGATAATCGATTATCATATACAGAGATCGGCTATTGCTAGTTTCTTAGGGTTTCTTTCTTTCACTACAAGTACAAAGACGGCGGAACAAAGATAATGAAATTGAGGCGAACTTTCCTATTTATAAGGCACACAGATCTGCTCATATTGATTAATTAGGGTTTATTGTGTCCGTTGATAAGTTTCTATCATTTTTTTTTTTGAGAATTGATTCGTTTCTATCCTTTGATTCAGTGATAACACGTTTTCATTAGCCGACCTTGAACCTATATCTGTTACAGACGGTTATGATTATGATTATAAGATCCGGACCGGAGATCTTGTATCAATGCTTTTAACATTTTCTAAGTATGTTGAGTCCTTTGGGCTCATTTTTCATGGGGGAACTTGATGGAGGTTATGATGACCTGAATTGTGATTAGCAACTGATCTAGGCCTTTCCTTAAAATTCATTCAAAACAGCCTGTTTTGCAACGGGATCCTTCTACAGAAAATTTTGTATTCAATTGTATGCGCATATACAAGCTGACCAGATGAAGCATCAAATGGCCTCAAATGGCTCGAATATGAGCATTCAAGGCAAGTGAGAAGCGGCAATCTAGACGTTTCTTGTTAGCCCGAGAGTCTGGTCGAATCGAACCACAAACATCATGGTATGTAAGTGATGCTAGTAAGCCCGTACAAGCAGGGTTTTGACTATGCTTCACCTGCCTCACATGGTCCAATTTCTTCTCAATTACATCCTCCATAAGCTCTAAGCGTTTTTTGAATGAAACCATATCAGTACATGGATACTCGTCGTCGGCTGTCAACTTGTCTTCCTCTAGGTACTCTACTCCCGGTAGGTGATCTTGTAATTTCATGATGTAAAACTTTTCCCATTTTTTCCTTATCCTCAAAGGCTTCCTAGCATCATCATATGCGCTAGTGATGTCCCTTTCAACATTCTTTTGCGCTAGTATTCCTCTGGGATACCAAGATCATCGACAGACTTGCAAAAATCCAACGTCGTAGCTTTCGACTTTAAGCATTCGTCTGAAAGATCGGGGAGAGACTTGTGAAAACCAAACGCGTTAGCTTCTCTCATCTGTGACTTTAAAACATCCAACATTGTAACTTTCACTTTGCATAGATTTTCTTCGGCTCTATAAAGTAGAACTAGGCTTTTGTAATAAGCTAGGTAAAATCCACGGTCGTCCTCACAGACACGATACTTATTGGTGTCTAGATCCCTCAAGTAATCCTCTAGCACCTTGATATCCCTATAATCGAGTATTTACAGTCTTCCAGGCTAGGGGACATGAATTATATATAGGAAGAGAGCAGAAGGGTTCATCCGTCCAAGTTAAAAATTGTAACCCAAAAAAAAAATGAAGCTAAGATTGAAGGCGAAGCCATACATGCTGAATGATAATTTGCCACAAAATTTGTGGTGTTCACTTTTTATGACAAAACGTACATACACTGAAAGTGTGTCCGTCAAGGGTCGGTTTAATTGTTTTCACTATAAAGATCTCATTTAATTGTGGATTTCTCTTTTGATCAAGGAGTAGCATATATAGATTCGGTTAGCCAAATTACTACCGAGTGATTTTTCTTTTTTAATGAATGTTCGGGTAAATCGTATGAAATGTTGGAGTACATTGAAGAGAAATTTTCTAGAGAAGCCAAAAAGAGCAAACGAGTAAAGAAAAATCACGGAAACAACCAAAGAGATGAGTATCATGAATGATTTTACAATAACAATGCAATTTTTTTATATGCATTGAAAAAAAACAGATTGTTTAATGATATTCAGATCTACAATGATAAAGGATGATACGACATTATACGATATAATATTGAGATACCCCTTACCAAAATGGTGCACCACCTTTAGTAGTACAACCCTAGCAATCTTCCAAAGCACATGGTACGGGAAATTCATTCAGTGCAGATCTGACGATGAAACATCACATGATTGGGATTTTATATTTATTGGAGACAATAGATTGTTTAATAATATTCAGATCTACGATGCTGAGAGATGACGTGACATTATTAATTTTTTTAAGTATATCGATGATTTACACTAATATAAAGAAATGTATGCTTCTGTATTTTCAGATATCTCAATCCTATTTAAAAATAAGGATAAAACTGTTTTGTCCTTGTGAATCTATATCCATTTAGTCCAATTATAAAAGTGACTTTTTTATAAAGTAGAACAAGGCTTTTGTAATAAGCTAGGTAAGATTCACGGTCGTCCTCGGCGAGTTTCGATTTAATTATTTGTATGGTGTCGAAATCGTTAGATCTTTGTGGGACTCACAGACACGATACTTATGGTGAGATCGCTCAAGTGATTACCTTGATTTTTTTTTTCACGGCCCCAACGGTTCCAGTTTTCCGAAACTTGAACCACCTCAATAGAGTATTTACAGTCTTCCAGGCTACGGGACATGAATTGTAAATGAACCGAAAAAAAAAATGAAGCTAAGATTGAAGCCATACAAGCTGAATGATAATCTGCCACAAAATTTGTGGTGTTCACTTATTATGAAAAAACGTACACACACTGAAAGTGTGTCCGTCAAGGGTCGGTTTAATTTTTTTCACTATAAAGATCTCATCTAATTGTGGATTTCTCTTTTGATCAAGGAGCAGCATATATAGATTTGGTTAGCTAAATTACTGAGTGATTTTTCTTTTTTAATGATAATGTTCGGGTAAATCGTATGAAATGCTGGAGTACATTGAAGAGAAATTTTCTAGAGAAGAAAAAAAGAGTAAACGAGAAAAAAAAACCCACGGAAACAACCAAAGAAATGAGCATCATGAATGATTTTACGATAACAATGCAAATTTTTTTTTCTGGTTGAAGGATTGAAAAAAATAAATTTAAGTTTGGTAGTTGGGTCTGTTAAGATTCTTGGAACAATTCTTAGAATTCAGCGGAATTTAGAAAATCTTTCAATTGATGGAGTTAACCAGCCTATTCCCCACATTGTTATTTGTCCTCCACTATTCCCCGCTGATCCTTGAGAAGGAATCATTCTCCATTCAAACTCAGAATTGTACCACAACTGCCTAATAAACCAGCCTGACATTTCGACAATTTTTGTCTCCTGAAGTGAACAAATTAAACTACGGTGAGTGTGAAGTAAATCTTTTACCGCCAATTGGTTGTCATAGTTATTAAGTCCCCTGACATTCCAAGAGATAAAATTACTCCCCATTAACTTCACTCGACTCCCTTGAATCAACTTCAACACCTTCGTCATTCTCTTCGTTTTCAGCTGAAATAGAGTTACTTTGTTTCGCAGCTGTCTGCTACTTTCTGCCCATCCGCATCCGCTAAAGCATCAAAGTTTGATTTATACCTCCATAATATTACAGTCACCTCCCAACTCTGCTACACATTTCCAGACCCAATTTTGACGTTGAAAATATTACCTCATCAGCATCATAAGTTGCGTGTTGGATATCCCCCAACTTGATGATTATTTTGTTGTCGTCGAGAGTGAACAATCTTGAATTAGCTGTGTCTTATTCCTGTACCTCATCATCCAGAGATTCCGAAGTATTATCGGCATCATTGGTTTGCTGTTGTGTACAGATATTAGACTGCTGTACAGTTTGTAAACCCTGACCTATAAAGCCTTGGATACCCTCGTTTTCTGACATATGCCGAGCAATATTACCAGCCATTCACAAAGCTATATTTTGATGTTGTAATATCCCGGAAACTTGACCAAGGGCGTGACCGACAGCATCAGGTAGACTAGAAACATTAAGTCTTGTAACAGCTTCAAGCTCCTGTGTCATATTTTACGGTAGTGCGTTGAGATGGCGAAATATAACTAGGATACATTCATGTCAAACATTCCAAACAAATCAACATCTGCGGCTTTGACCACTCAAATTTGGCTACTAAAATTGCTTATATTCCTAACAGAAACTCCATTAATCTAAAGCGAGCAGTTATATAACTTTATGGTTTGCTTTGGAATCTAGGTGCCCTGCAATCTTTGAGAATGAACAGGTAAGTATAACAGGTTTGACTGCAAGGATCTATTTCATGGTGGATTCGTTCCGTTAACACCACAGATATTACTATGCCAACTTTAGTTTATGACTTGACCCTTTTGGTCTCCTCCTGACGATCCTTGTGTGAAACTCAATTACGATGCCTCTTTTAATAAGGCAAGCTATCATGTAGGACTTGGACTGATTGTTCGCAATGTTGCAGGCACTTGCAAAGGAATTAGATATGCCGCGCCAAAGCATTCGAATAAGAAGAAGTTGTGGCTTCATTTACCTTGATTGTTCACCGTAAACGACGGGAACCTTAGGGCAGATAACAAGATCTAAACTTCCAATCATGTACAAGTAGATAGCTGATAAGTGGTAGAGTATTGTGATTTAGTAACCGGTCCCAAATTGATTTGATAAGTGGTTATGTTTCATTCATCTTGAAAGTGACTGCAAATATTGTTAGTGCTATGCATGACAGAAAGGGCGCAGTGAAGTGGACAACCTTAGTCGAAGATATTATAAATTAAAGAGAGTATTCAGCATGACTTGGCTAAGCTGCAGTTTTTCTTTAATCAATGAATTTCTTTTTCGTATTAGAAAAAGAAGAAGTTGTGGCTTCATATACCCTATTTTCCACCGAATACGATGAGAACCTTTGGCAAGATAACAAGTTATAAACTGCCATTCCTGTACAAGGAGGTAGTTGATAAGAGGTATAGTTTTGTAATTTAGCAACCTGTTGATTGATAATTGGTCATATTTTCTTTCGTGTGTTAAAAAGATATTTCCTAGTTACATACCACCAAAATAAATTCAGAAAATGGGATTGAGATGTCAGAAGAATAGAAGAGAAGAAGTGTTTTATCAAGTACACATTCATCTGATGCAATGTGAAGAATGTAGTAATGCGCCAAACTTCCTCCGGTCCTGACTTCCCAAACATTGATGTAGGAATGGGTTGATTGAACTACTTTTCTAGGTTAATAACTCTCTAATGTTTCCATCGATTTCAGAGTGTTGAGGTTGAGGTGATTAGGTTTCTTTTCCTTCAGGTCAACTTTGTATAGAGAAGTACTAGGTAATACGGGCTTTGGTCTCATGGGCTTGATCACTAAGGTTTTAGGGTTTTGGCAGAATGACCACCCACTCACTATATAAACTTAGCCTTAGGAAATCCTATCATAAGAAATTCTTCCTCCAACAAAACTATGTCGCCCTCTATGTCTATGTAGATCTATCTACTCTGATTGAAATCATCTCTCTGCATAATGATAATAGAAGTACTGATTATGAATATGTGTTGGTTTTCAATGAGAATCATCCTTACATAAAACATACAATGAGTTTTCCTCTTAAAATATCTCCATTATAATTCATTCGATAATGATGGATCTTTATCGATAATGGATATCAAGTTCTTCTTTTTGGATGATGCAATCAAGCAGATAATCTCATAAATAATATTCTCTTCAGAAGCGGAGGGAGAAGAAACTAGGTGTCATTTTTGTATATTTATTTCTTTTGGTAAAAGAAGCATTGCTGATAAATTTTGGTAGGAAAATAAGAGTACTGCTACGGAATTTTTAGGAGTATTTCTTATTGCGAAATGGTTGAATCAGTTTGTGTAACAGGAATGAGTAAAGTTGAATGGGTTAAAATCTTGAATTTGAATGACTATCCTTTTGTGTATTTTAAGCTACTACAAGAACTGTAATACATGCTATGCAAGATACTAATTTCCTGTCTTCATTTTATGTTTATAATGGTAGTCTATGGTGGTTGCAAAATGAAATTTTAGGATAAAAACATTACATAGTTTCATGGTTTCACTTTGTTAACATTTTTAGAAGGGATAGATGCTGCAAGAGTGACAGTAGTTGTTGAGAATGTGAACAATCCAAACCATCATTGTTTGTTCATCTACATCTTCTTGAACGACTTACCTCACTATTTCTTTATTGAATTGTGTAATAGTTAAAAAAATATTATTGATAGGTTTGATACCCCATCAAAATTGGCGCTGCTGCCGGGGAAACTGTTTTCGCAGCAGAAACTGTTTGGTTTAACCAACAAATCTGGCCAGTTTGAGAAGTACATGTTGCTGTATGTTTTGTGCTGATAATTTGAGAAACAAATGGAATGAATTGGAGGTTGCAAGAAGGATGAATTGATGATGGTATTTCAGTCAAAAGAGCAAGGAAGATATGTGCACTACTACCCTTGAAGTGTAACGAATCTGATGGCGGAGGAAGAAACTTGCCGCACGCAAATAACAAGAAGAAAAATCTGATGGTATTTCCCACCTAAAACACTATTTTCTATTACATATTTAATGGCATATAAATAACAAGAAGAAAATTAGAGGTATACTTCACTACTTCTATTGTTTCATTCTTCATTTATTTGGTTTGTTTCTCCATTTTAATTTCTATTGTGTTGTGATCCCTAATATACATCGGTAGTCGGTAGTAGTGGACGTGGTTTATGTTACGATCGTGGCTACAGTGGTTCACGTGGTGGAGGCGGCAGTGGCGATGGTGGCTTAGTGTGTTCCACTAAATGTGGATAAATGTTAGCCTCTACACAAGTGGCCTAGCAAATGTAGCTTCATTAGTCAGACTAGGAAGCGACATTAGGCAAAGACAAGGAAGGCCATTTGACATGTACATGACATGCATATGAGATTGATTGGTCAATGTCAAGTGTCCGACGATTTTGAGTTGGCCCAGCTCAAGTAAGCATTCAAGGACGTGGAAAAGTTCAAGAGAATGACCATGGCATTAGGCCAAAGCTTGGCCAAGGCTTTGGTAATGCATGAGAGGCAATGGCGCTGCCAAACTCGTTATTGCTAGTCCGTACTCGGCCAAAGGTAGCAAGGAAGCTTAAGGCTTGTGAGCCAAAGCTATGCATGACTTTTGAAGGCTTAATAGCATGTGTGCACGCTGTTTGTAGCGTTCATCCAAGTGTGGCACATGGACTTGGCGTAAATGGCATGGCACAGCTTGGCATAGACTCATATTGACGGTTATAGTTGGCTAAGGCTTGAGGATGCGTGGCATGAGTAGGAGGACATTGGAGAACGGTTATAAAAAGGCTTTATAACCGTGTTTCGTCCTTGTAACTGTTGGGGACAAGTGCAGCAAAGTTAGGCCAGCCACATAATCCAAACAGTTGCAGGATGAACTTTTGACGGTTACAGAAACTACCTATGGACACTTGGATGTCCATGGCTTGTCCATCGGTTGCACAGAAGTTTTGGCAAGGTCTGACACTATAAATAGGCCAGAAATACACTGTAGTTAGTGTTCTTCGTTTAGGAAAAACAAAGGGATAAATTCCATAGTCGTAGGCAGAGTTTTTAGGCCATTGTAGGGAGTTTGGCATCACTTGGGAGTGATGGCTGTTTGTAGCCCTGTTTTGGGTGATTTTTGTATTCTTCCTTGAAGTAATAAAATGAGTTGATGCTTCTAATTGTGTGTTCCTGATTGATATTGATATTGTGTGGAATTGGTAGCATGGAAAAGCCTTGGTGCAGTATGGGATGCACTAAAGGATGAGAGAAACTGAAGAAAGACTTCCGTTGCCAATCTTTGATGATTGTGGGTGCACTTGAATTGAGCAAGTGTGTAAGGCTGAGCATTGATGGGTGAAGCTTGATTCACTGAACCATTAGTGCTGCCGAGTCATTCCTAGGCCAAAATTGTTTGACGCTAATTTGGAGGTATGACAGTGTGGTATCAGAGCATAATTGGCTCTGATTTGGCTTTAGTTTGCGAAGATTTTCTCTCTTTGACTCGTGTTGGTGTCATTTGTTCGTGGAAGAACCCATTGAAGAGAAGGTATTCCATTTGTTGAATGATAAAACACAAGAGTTTTCTGACTTCTATGGTGCAAGTCAGTAGGTTAAGTCCATGATTCTCACAAGTATGCAAGAAGCATAAGCATTAGAAAGGAGGCCTTTGTAATGTTGTCAATACAAAGTATTACAAGATGTAATGGGAATTTTGCAAAATTTCCTGGACACATTAGTATGTTGCTGACTTTTGCAAGAGGAAAAAGAAATGAGAGCCTACTATATGGCATAGAAGGCGAGATATTTCATTGTGGCAGTCGGATGGAAGAATATGTGTATTTCCCTCGATGCATATGCCTCGGTGGTAATGCAATTCTGGTTGTGACCAGAAGTTTCATGGCATATGGAATGTCATGAGAAAAGAATTGTATGGACAATCCTTATCTAGCATATGTCTTTTTGATAGGCCAAAGAAAAGAACGTAAGTTAGGGAAAAACCGATACACCACGGTCTTACGTTAAGCAAAGTTTCTTTGTTGATGCTAGAGATGCACAAGAGGATGCCATGACTGGGCATAGTGCACGTGCATTTACATTTGGTTATAAAGAAGTGGGGTCAAAATGCAAGGGCTATGGAGCTCAAAGACCAGCATTTGGCTAAGAACCCCAACGGACATTCTTATCAAAGGCAAATCAGGCATAGTTGCGTGATTTGGCCAGCGGTAATGACAAGGTAAACCAGATGTATATGGGCAGGAAAATGAGTTCCAAGTTAAAGGAAGAATGCTATCATTGCAGGATATGCATTGCTTCATGGAACGAAGGTAGCGGTGCCTCATTTGCAAGGGGATGTTGGTATTGTTTACAACTGTCCAAGGAAGGGAATTTAGTCCGCGATAGTCAATGGTTATGATGGCTTAACTGAGCACTATGGTGATGCTCAGAATCATCAAGTATTTCTATTTCAGATTGTGCAATGTGTGGCACGAGCTTATGCCATGCTCAAAGGGGATAATGAAGAATGAGGAATACAGTAGTATCAACACCCCCACCACCACTAAAAGCTTTGATTCCACAACCGCCACTGTTGTTACCAGTAGCAATAGCTCCTCCTGCTGCTGCTGCCGCCATGATAGATGCTTCTTTCTGGTGCTGTGAATCTGTGATCAGCGTGATTGGTAGGATGGTAATACACATTCTAGCACAATGTGAACAGTGAGAATGGAATCTGGATGCAATCCATACTCCCATATCTACCATCTCAACATACTTCGCCATCTCTCTCTCACTCTCTCTTTCTTTGATGGAAAGAAACCAAGAATGAGAAGAAGAAAGTTACATAGAATACATCCCACGGATGTATGTGAGCCCTTTCCGTGCATAATACTTGTGCGCCTTTTACACTATTCGTGGCAAATTATGGTCAGACTACCATCAACAACACCCATCCTACCACCACCACCACCCCTTCTCAATCAAGCAGCATAACAGCTGCGGAGATTCTTTATTTTCTGTTCTTTGTTTTGTTCTTTCTCGATTTCAGACAACGGAATGGAGGAAATTGGAAAATCATTCCACGTAAACTGAGCAAGTGATTTAAAGGTTGGGTCATCAATACATGTTTTTCTTGCATATTACAATCAATTCAATTGATGAGGGCTGATACATTCACAGGCTAGATTTAACATGATTGGGCACTACTTTTACAGCTATTGGTATTGGATTTGTCAAAATAAATGGTAGAGATTTAATTGCTTTAAGAAAATCGGATCATTCAGCAACTAGACAGTTCTCAAGGTAATTTGGGTACAATGATCAATCGCATCTAATAGACAACCCAAAAAAGGAGATTCTTTCTCACAAGTTCATAACAATAATGTCATAACTTAAAAATCCTTACCAAGGGGAGTTTATGATACCAAATTTTCGCAAAAAGAAAAAAAGAAGAAGCCAAGATCTTTGGCATACAATATCTTAAACATATATAAACAGAAATATAGTACAGATTTCATAGGAAAATAAATACTGAAATTAGCTTCTTTTTTTTATTAAATATGTAATCAAGACACTGCAACAATTCGAAATACAAACAGTACTTCCTCAATTTCACTGGCCTTCGCCATGTGGCATATTTCATATTCATTTATTTATATGACCTTTTTTGCCTTTCCTGAGGCAGAAAAAGCAATTGAGTCTTCAGCAAGTTCTTCATCTATTGTACCAAAAAAAAAAAAAAAAAAAGATTTCTTCATTTACCTTGATCACGATTTACATTCGATAGATGTACAAAACAGGAAAAAAAATGCCAAGATCTTCAGCACACAACTTAATTAAACATGTTTAAGCAAAAATATAGTGCAGATTTCAGAGGAAAATAAACGCTGAAACTTGTTTTTTTTATTAAATTTGTAATCTGTCAGACATTGGAATAATTCAGAAAGCAAACACATTCTCGATCGACATCACTAGCCTTCCCCATGTATCTTATACCATCTCCTATCCCTTGACTTTATGCTTTTTCTGTCGATCAGGAACAACGACCGAGGCTTCATTGACAACGATTTACTGACAACAAATCATGAAAAGGCATTTTAATTTTTTGAGAGAAGAAATTATAACGCGATGACATATCGTTGTTGTTGAAGATGTTTAAATTGGCCATGTTTCAGTTGTTGATGATCATAGACAGATCTGCTATTGTTGATTCGTAGGGTTAGGGATCTAGGGTATCTTTCTTTCAATACAAAAACGGCTTGAGATAAAAGAAAGTGAGGCAAACTTTCTTATTTATAGCACTTGCAGATCTACGTGCTAGGATTAGGGTTAATTGCATTCGTCGATTCTTCATAATTCTGATGGGCATCTCTACTGACGGTTAAGATCGTGTGCTCCATACAACTCAATGAGTTCGTTTATCACAAGATCATTGATAAGCTACTGCAGACAGACTGGGCCAAATGCGGAAACTGCATCGTTACACCAGGCCCACGTAAGTGGAGCTCGACAGTGGAGCTCGACTGCGACTCTGCGAGTGTAGAAGCTACACTTTACAGCCTTTACTGATCTGGTTTAAGTGGTTTTATGTCAACTATGTGCTTTGGTTTGCTCATTGTATGACACTGTGACTACACTTTCAAGCAAAATAAATAAGCTTTCTTATAAAAAAAAAA
>JAJJMA010162782.1:0-10333 GCA_023529015.1 Papaver nudicaule | reverse complement strand
TGTCGAGGGAAAATAATTTTATTTGTGTTTTCACTTGAGTCATGACTGATGGATTCCATTTTGGTTCCGGAATATATGTTGCATGAAAATTACTTACCGCGTACTACTATATTGATGCAAAGGTATCTCAGAGAAAAGAATTTGAATCCGGGCAAATCAAGGAGATAAAAAGAGCAAATGTTCTACCAACTGGAAGGGGATCTCAGAGAAAGGAGTCTCAATCTGGGCAGAGCAAGGAGACAACAAAGACACAAGCTTCACAGTTGGAATCTCAGAGTACTGAATCTCAATCCGCGCCAAAGATGGGGGTAAGTTTTTTTTTTTTGTTTGTACAGTTACTTGAATAAATATTGTTGATGTTCCTATATATTGCACATATTTCCGCAGGGTGTAAAATGCAAGATCTGGTCAGGAGTGTCAGGTTCCAACCCAAATGTTGTTGCTCGAGGTAGAGCATTCAAATTACTGAGAAAAAAGGTGTTACCTGCAACAAATGAAGATGTTTATTGCCACAGAGTCCTCATTGATGAAGTATTAATGCCTACCTACCGTTTACCCGTACGGACTGGAAGTATTAAAATATTAGAGAAGGCACTTGGAAAAGCCATTGCTTGGCCAAGAGAGTGGGTCTCTTTGGATGTAATGCCTGAGACGCAAACAACTGAAGTTTCTCTGATGAGACCAGGAGCCGATAATATCTTGTCTTCGACGCAGGAATTACTGAATGAGTCACAGGATGTGGAGCAATCAAAAGCCTGTCGCGCCTGTCAACATGAAGACAGTCGTATAGCAGGTTTCAAACATCCAATGGAGATAACACAACAGAAGAAAAGGTCTGTTAGGGCTCGCAGGGGATATTCAACTCCAGACGGCAAACCAAAGAATAGGAGGAACGTAGCAAGGATGCTACCACTACCGGGAGAACATCATTTGGAGTCTCCATCCAAAAAACTAAAGAACTAGTGTTTAAGATGACAAATGCATGGTCTGTAATATTTTCTTTTGCAAACTCCTAGAGTAAACAAACAAAAATTATTAATAATATGAATTTGTAAACTAAAACTAATTGCATGAATATTCCCCTGGATGACCCGTCCGGGTCGGCTGGTGTCGGTAAATAACCATTCTTATCACCCGACCCGGGAGCTGGCAAAAAAACCGTTTACCCAGCCACGTGGATGGCTACAGTGGTATCAATCTAAACGGCTAAAATTCCATCATCTCCCGCAGATCTAGCGACACGTGTATGGCTCCAGATCCGAAATATTTCCAGGAAATTAACGACTCAGATAATACCACGTGGACGGTGCAAAATGCATCTTTTCTGACGGCTGAGAATGCTTGTATCTGGACGGCTGATGTTCCATCATCAGAGAACAGTTTATTGACATCGTACGGTGGAACCCTGCTTCGGATATTGCATTCGCGTGTCTGTTATCAATATGCAGCCGCGGTATTACTGACGCCAAGAGTCTGAAAGGTACAGAACAGACACTTGGGACTAATATGTTGCGTCGTTTATATGAATTTTACGACGGTCCAAATGGATACCAAGAGACTGAAAGGTATCGAATAGACACTTCGGACTAATATTTGCGTCTTTTATATGATGTTTTACGACGGTTCAAATTATCCTAAGAGTCTGAAAGTGTATAGAATAGACACTTGTAATTATATTTTGCGTGTCCATGAACGATTTTTACGACGGTTCGAATGGTACCAGGAGTCTGAAAGGTAAACAACGGACACTCAGAATGATATTTTCGCGTGTTTTAAATGACCTTTACGACGGTTCAAAATACTTCTGGAGTCTGAAAGGTATACAACAGACACTAAGAATGATATTATTGCGTGTTTTAGATGATCTTTACGACGGTTCAAAATACTTCTGGAGTCTGAAAGGTATACAACGGACACTCAGAATGATATTATTGCGTGTTTTAGATGATCTTACGACGGTTTGAGTGATTACAAGTGTCTAATGAGACCCGTATTGCCACTAGAATTGGGAAAATTTTCCATCACTGTGCGACGGGTGGTTGGGAAGGCCATGTCCGTTAATCCTTATACTGACACTCTTAAGCCAGAGTAGCGATAAGGGATATAAAACACGTCAACACTCGACACGCTCCGGCCATTTTTTTTGGAAGTGTCTGAATACATACGGACACTGTACAAAACCGTCTTAAATGATCATTTGTGTACTAGTGTCTAGAATAGAAGCGATTGCAAATGTTTTACTTGTTAAGTCTCAATACTTTTCAAACCTTTCCCACATTTTCTCAGCCACTTATGAAATTAATGGATCTTTAGAATGACACCAGTCACGAATATCCATGTACAACATACAAGCAATATCAAAGAAACGATTAACAATTATATATTTTGTACCTGAGAAGAGAATGGTGACTTCATAAAACACCTTCAAACAATTTGAAAGAACACTCGCATTCTTCCAATCTTCATCTGTAGGAGCAACCATAAAAAATCCATCATCAATTTTCGCAAATCGGTTGAATGCTTCCTTGAATTGAAGTGTTTCCTCAAGCATTAAATAGGTGGAATTCCATCTTCTGTCAACATCTTGAATTAAATTCTTCTTTGGAGCATGTACTTGCAAGCAAACATCTTCAAACTTCCTTTCTCTCTGTGGTGAAGACTTGTGAACATCACTGATTTCCTAACTTTTTCTATTTCACTTTTCAAATGTTTCATTCCATAATCAACAATTACAGCAATGATATGAGAAGAACACCGAATATGGATCAACTCTCCACCTAATGGATTAACTCTCCACCTAACAGTAAACTATTTTCTAGCTTTAGTCTATCAATAATATCATCAACCATCACTTTGTTTGCTGCAGCATTATCCAGCGTAATTGAAGCCAACTTCATGTCCAGATTCCACTCGTACAACTTCTCCATCAGCACCTTGGCCATGTTGTTTCCAGTATGTTACTCATCTACTAGGGTGAAAGATAAAATATTCTTTTGAACCCTCCATTCCTTGTCAATATAATGAGCTGTCAGTGCCATATAACCTTTATTTTGAGTAGTGCAAATCCACATATATGTAGTTAGGCTTATGCGACTTTGAACCTTGCTGAAAGTCTCATACAAATGCTTCTTTTCTATCTCATAAACCTACAATTGGACTTAGTAGTGTTGTGTTTCACAAGTTTAAACAATGAAGCCAGCAACCTCCTAAAACCAATATACTCTACGAATAAGAAAGGAAGTTCATGTGATATAATCATTCTTGCAATACAATCACGTGTTACCTCTTGATTGAACTTGAAGTTATAAGCAGCCACTGACCCATCTCCTTTCTCATAAGCTTTTAGATATATTTGGTCAATTTTCTTTTGCGTCTTCTTGAATACACCACAACTTTTCAAGTGCTTGGTCAGAGCACTAGTCCCATTTTCACTTTTCGCACCAATTATTGCATTACAATGCTTGCACTTTCCTGAAACCACTTTCCCATTCTCTCGTATTTTATCAAAATCAGCCCATGAAACACAAGTTCGTTTACGTGCTGCCGGAACTGCTGGAGGCCTATTTTCTGTCTCTATCGGCACATCAATTGTAGTTGGTGTTGTTGTCCTCTTCCGCGCAAGACATTTAACTCTTTTCTTTTTCCTTATAACTGGAACTATTTGAGGCTTAGATGCCGATTTTACATTAGCATTCAGGTCATCCTCTCCACTTCCAGTTTGTTTTGGCATCTTGAATCTGCAAGCAACCCACAAACATTTGTGATCAGTTAAACCCACAAGCTTATGAACCCCATTGCAGATAAAAAGACAAATGTAGGTTATATTTATAGAAGCATCAGCATAATAAAGTGCATCACATAAGCTAGGTGATTGTGCAATACTGTAATGTAATCTTACTTTGTAGATTGTGAGAGTGAATGAGAATCTCAATTAGCACGGACCCCTTTTCTTTGTGTCCTAGAAAAGCAAACTGTTGTTAGACCCAGTTGGATGGCTAATGGCTCCTGCAAAGATAAAATTAAGCATTAGGAAACTAATTAACGACAGGGTAGTCTAATAAACTTGGTTTGTGTTAAATATGCATGGGGCTAATAGCTTTGGATTGTAATAGCTAGTCTGGCTATCGCAATCGCAAGAAATAACACAGTGCAACATATGCAAATCAGTTTCAAAGTATTCAGAAAATGGGCAAAAGAAGTTACACAAAATGACTTCGAATCCTACAAATTTCTAAACCTACAAAGGTACACAGTACTGGTCATTATATCTGTTGTTTCTACATAAATCTTATGAACCCCATCGCAGATAAAAAAAAAAGACAAAAGCATAATAATGTGTAGGACGACTGACATAAAGTTAGCATCAACATCCCAAATTCTAAGCTTTGGACATATAACACTAGTACTGAAAACAGGACTACTGACATAAAGAAGCCAGATGATCAATCTAGAAAATGCTGACATAAAGAAAGTTTCCTAACCACTTATACAAATCAATGAACCAAAATGGTGACAAGCACGACCACACACTAGAATCTCAGTCCATTACTAACACAAAATCATAGACTAGTCGGGCATACTATAAAATCATAACTCCGAAAACTAAATGACGATGAACGCATCCTAAAAAAAAAGTAAAAAAACCAACAGTATACAACACCATTTTCCCTACTGCATCGAACTACAAAAACAAATCACTCAACAATGCAATACAGAATTAGTTCACTCAACCCACCAACCATTTTGCAATTTTGCATATAAATAATAAGGCACGAGTAAAAGACTACATATTACTTTCGACCTTTTAGCTACTGACACATAAACTAGTTAATTACTAATTACAATCAATAATAAACTAGTCTAATCTTAAGCTTCTTATTACAACTCAACAATTTCCTGATTATGGCATGAAATGGTCTCCAACATATACCCAATTCAAACACTCAAGTCCAGAAACTTCAATTAACTAATTTATTCAAATATAGCAAAAAAGTATAAGCACATACCGTACAAGAGTAAAGAGACCGAGATTTTAACCAAATTCTTTGAAGTCCCAACAATCTGAAATGACAAATTCAAAACAATTTTAACCAAATTCTAACAAAACCCATGGAGAAAATCAAGCAAATTTGCTAGATAAGAGGGTTTAAGGATTATTAATTACCTTGCAACCAAGTGAGCAGAATCTAAAGGAATCAAGAAGGCTGCGTTCACATACTTCCTTATCTGAATATAACCAAAACAAGAATATTTAGAAGCTAGATGATAAGATATACAAAATGATCAAAAATGACAAGAAATTTTATAACACAAACAGTACTAAATGGTGAAGAGTAAGAAGAAGATTGATTGAACAAACAAACCTGAATAACAAATAATATAAGAGAGAAACTTATCGATCCATCATGGTATGGTTGCATAGACGGAATTTTCACTCTGTAAACGTTGAGAGATGGATAAGAAGTGGCTGAGATGTAGATCTGAACTGAAATAATGATATATAGCCCTAAGTTTTTTCCGTAAATTTACAATTATAGTCTTTTTCATAATTACCCGAGGAACCGCGGGTACCCAACGGGTCGGAACCGATGAGAACCGTTTACTATCGGGTTCATTCGGGTCTACCCGATTCAGACCCGAAATCACTAATGGGTCCAGTTTTTGGACCCAGAACCGGACCCTAAGCACTCGGTTCTGGGAAGATTCCGCGGTTCCGGGTTACCCATTGACAGCCCTACTTATACCCATCTTAAATTCATTCCTGACTTCGATTTCCTATTCTAATCTTTCCCATTCGATCACCAATTCTACCGAGAAATCTCCGTCAGAACACCTTGTTGTCACGCCAACCACCATACAAAACTCGAAATCACCAATTCCATTTTTCGTTAAATTCTATAAGGAGTATTTTGCAAAACGTCCCCTCCAAAGATCACAATTTGCATGACCTCCCCTAGAGATTGAATATTAGCAAAACCTCATGTGTGAGTGTAAAATCTGCATATGTACTTCACACCTAACATCCATCAGATTTATTATCATGCTAAACAATATTCGCTTGTACGAGTGCGAAGTAGATAAGAACTACGCCGGAGATAACAATATAAGAACATATAAAATAAGAATATAAACTACTGATTGATTCCATGCTAACTAATACATGGATATGATCCTTAGAAGCTTGAGGAGAAACTAACCTAATCTCACTCTCAAGACTTAGGTTACACCAAAAATCCAACCCTTATAATGTTTCTCGAGCTCACCTTATATAGGCCGAGTCTGAAGTGGTTTACAGCTAATAAGACAAACTACTCAATCGTGGTGGTGTCAGAGCTTGTCGAGTAAGGCGGTTCCTTCTGAGAGCACTCCGAAGATAGCTTTGTTTTTCTATCTTTCGATGGTCTGCCCGAGTCTTCTCTCGAGGCCACCTTTGCAGATTAATCCGAAGTATGATTGCGACATTCGCTGAGCTGGGTCTGGTCCTTCTGATCTTGACACGTGTCCCGAGGGTGTTTTACCCTCTACAGTTTGCCTCTTTTCTTATCCGAAGAACGACGAGATTCGGAGAAGAAAACTCGTGGTGCTTCATCTTCCTCGACACGTGTCCGTCGTTCAGTTTTCTTAACTGACACACGTTGTCCTAATGATTTTTCGAAACCATCGCCTATTCCACCTTTTACCCACTGCGCCGATTCCCCATCTTCTATTTAAACTCATTCGTCATCTCCTTCTTCCTTCTTTTAAACTTTTTCGACGTCGTCTGAGTTTTTCTATTTCGGGGATTTCTTTCATCGTCCCTTTTGTGATATTCCTCTTAATCATTGTAAGCTTTGTCGATTATCTTATGTTGTACTTTCCCTCTCTTGCTTCTGGCTCCTTTGTCTGTTTCCTAATTTCTTCTGTTGTACTCAGGCTCCCAAAAAGAATGTTTTGATTGGCGACAAGTTCCCCCGTAAGATGGTTGATCCTCAACGTCTTTCTTGGGAAGGAAGGGTTGCAATTTACGGCTTTAAAGTAAACCTTTTTCCTTGCAAGAGCCTGGGTAGGGTTTGCTTGTCCCCTGAGCTTATTTATACGAACGAGTGTAGTAATAGAAAGATAATTGTCTCTGGCGAGCAACTCGGCGCCGGACTTCCTATCCCTTTGTATAATCATGTGAATCCTTTGTTTTACGAGATATATTCTCGGATTTCTCCTCCCTGTAATGTAATGCAGTTAAATGGAAATTCCATCCGAGTTATTCGCGAGTGGGTGGCTCGTTCGGTGGGCAAATCATATTATTATGAGAAGCTTCCCGAAGATCCTAACCATCTTCCGAGCTTCTGGACTGCTGATAATTTTCAAGCATTATAAAGCAGAAAAGTTTACTCAAGAAAAAGGCTCCATGGTGTGTGAGCCTTGGCAAGGTGCCACACTCCGAACATGTTCTGGGCGATGTGGACCCATCTGAATCTAATTCGAACTCGCTTATTTGCCATTCCAGCGATGAAGTGTGGTTCTCGAAGCTTGTGCTCATCGAAGGTCCATTTCTTTTTGGTTTTATGGATGAGGAGGGCAAAACTGAGCGAACGAGTTTCGCAGATGGGCATGATTTCCCTGTTGTCGAATTCTACAAGATACACTTCTCCGCGGAGGAAAGAAAGAAGTCTCAAGAAAGGATCACAACCCTTAAGCTGAAGGTATGATAAGGTTGCTTTCTTTTTAATCGTCTCTTATTAATCGTTTTCTTATTGTAATTTTCCTTTCCTCAGAAAGAGGAGCAAGAAAGACTGAAAAACCAACAAGATCAGGAAGAGGTTGATGAGTTGAAGAAAAGCAAAAGACCCTCGAAGTCTAGTGATGCTGGGAAGGAGGCAAGTGGTCAGGGGATAAACACAACGTGCCTCAGTTATGTGATGGGTTTGAATACCTGCCTCTGTTTAGAACCTGACAAATTGACTGCTTTGCAGCTTGAGGGGGTGATTTCTGGTAATGATGGTATGATGGAGTTCTCGCTGTGTGATCCTAATCGTGCGAGTGTTGCTGCTGGTGGTAAAATAATTGTGAAGACTGCTGCCTCAAGGCTAGTGGGTTCGAAGAGGTATCATACAAGGGCCGTCGGTAAAAGGGGTTGTCGCCCCCTCGAATGTCTCTGTCGAGGACGTGGATGATGAAGAGACCGAGGATGATGAGAGCATTCCTCCCTTGAAGAGGAATAAGAAAGGTCCTGCCTATGGACATTCTTCCCAAGGTTTGGCTTCGGGGCAACCTACTAACGACGTTGTTCCGATCAAGGAGCCCGTTGCGTCTGCTTCTGCCGATGTCATTGTTGTTGAATTCGAGTCCGACCCTCACAAGTCTGATATGAATTTGAACGAGTATGGTTTAAATGATCATTTGGTTGATGCTTCGCTGGGTTGGCAATATCAGCCTTCTTTAGGCGGCCCCTCGATTCCTATTGGCTTCGTTCAGAGATCTTATTCGGAGCAGGAGGTTCAGAAGTTCGTGGAGCGAGGTTCCATCCATGGTTCTTACGGTGAAGATATTGATAATCACATGAAGGCGTATGCTAAAGATCCTCAGAATCATCAGCTCAACCCCTCTGTTGCCAAATTTATCTCACAAGTTTTTTCTGGTTCTTGGGATAGAAAAACTCTTGCCTCGGCGTGGACTATGCATCAAGCATTCGTTGAAGCCGTAAGTGTCTCTTGACTGATCTGTTATATGTTGTGTTTCGTTTACCTAATTTATGTGATGCTTTATTGTGATAGTATCAGCACCATGGGATGTTTTTACTGGAGCTATCTCGTGCTCAAGGGCTTGAGATTACTCACCTAGATCAAGAAGTTCTTCGTTTGCAGCATGAGAACATCAGGCTTTCAAGAGATCTTGAGAAGAACGGAGGTGAGATAGTTGCTTGGCTTATCAAATTTTCTTCGGCGTCCTTCTGTCGGAGCATTGCAATTGAATGTTCTTTATTTTTGTTCGTTGTTTAGGTGATGTAAAAGACTTGGGAAAACAGCTTGAAGAAGTTGTCGGGGAACGAGATTCCTTATCTGAAAACTTTAAGAACCAGAGCGAGCTTGCTTCAGGACTGGATGCTCAGTTGAAGACTAAAGACCATGAGCTTGGGCTTCTACGAAATGTTTGCGAGGAGAAGGATGACAAAATTAAGCTGTTGAATGAGGAGGTTTTGAAATTGAATAAGCACATCGAGGGAGAGGCTGATCGGACATCTTTGTTTAGTCGACAACATGGCCGGTACTTGTTTAGGGAATTCGGGATGCGACCTCCTTTTTAACGCCTGGGTGTGAATGATCCTGGTGCTTCACTATATTCTGACAAATAACTAGTTTCTTCGCAAGATGTCAAGGACATCGTTGCGCAGCTGCTGTAGGAAGGAAAGTTGGGGATGAAGAGGCTGAAGAGGATGAAGAAATGGGTAGCGAGGATGTTGACACTGATGATGCTGAAGATGTAGGAGGGGAGGGAAATTTGGTGGGAGATTCTGGTATTGCACGGCCAGAGGGCGAGGAGCAGAACGAAGGAGGTGATAATCAAATGTAGACGAATAGGGGGGACCAAGATGAAAATATTGGTGTCGAAGAGTCGGCAGAGGAATCCTCGAAGGATTCTGTCGAAACTTCTGGCTACGAAGCTGGAAAGGATGCCGAGGCTGGTGGCCAAGCTGCTAAAACTGTCATGGACAGCATTCCCGAAGTTGAAAATGCAAAGGATTGGCGAGTCTGGTAATGCAAAGAATGGTCCCTAGGATGCTCCCAAAGTCGATGATGCCGTTGTTAAGGAGGTTCTTGAGGACACTCAGTAGAAGATGATCCATCCCTTCTGTTATCTTGTTGTGTTTTTCATCATTTTTTGTTGTTGCCTCTGTATTGCGTGTGACTTGCGAGGCTGGCTGTTTGTTTCCTTCTTGGATGATGGACCATTTGTTTCTTGTTTCTTGTTTTCTTTGTGAAATGAAGCTATTGTGTTTGCAAATTTCTTAGCGTAAACTGTTTTATTGAGCAACTCGTGATTCTGAACACGAAGTTTCTTTTGCGATACTCTAGGCTCCTAAGGTTACTCGAGGTGCAATTCCAGGGCTTACTTCGATGTAAGATAGTAAACCAAGCTAGTGGGGGCTTATGGATCACCCTTCCCAAAGGTTTTTAGTTACTTGCCTGTTTTAAAGCAAACATAGGCTACCGAGGTCATAAGTACCCGTTTTGCCTCGGTATGTTGGGTGGATATCGAGGATACCAAGTATTCTCCAAGAGAATATGGTGGTATTCTGATGATCCATTTTGCCCAAGTACATTGAGGAACTTATGGTGGGTAGATGCTATGATTGTTC
>JAJJMA010162779.1:3496-18007 GCA_023529015.1 Papaver nudicaule | reverse complement strand
AAAGTTTTTACGCCTTACTTCATGAAGAATCATAAGACGTAAAAACTAGTTTACGCCTCGGTTTCATATGAAATCCAAACCGTAAAACCAACTGGTGCGAAAAAAAACAGCCCCAAATCGATGATTCTAACCTAAAAAAACAATGAAAACATGATTGAAACTCCATATAAGATTATTACGATTAGCATTAGCTCGAATGCCATCTTGTCGGTCATTTTGCTCAACAAATTAAGTTCAGGATCTATTTCTTTTCCATACACAGATCCTAATTTGAGGGAGATCAGAAGTGGTTATGGTTTATCGTCACTGGTGTTGGCGGAGCTATTATCAGGGGTGGTGGCGGGGTGGTGATGGCGTTGGTAGTGAAGGAGGAGAAGAACATGGTTGTTCGTTAGCCTATTTTATAAGGGTAAAATTGTCACGTTTTATAAGGGGTTTTTGGTTTTGGGTTTTGATGACCCTATTTTTTCACCCTTTGAAGCGCCAAAGGAATCTCTGCAGCGCCAAAATCAGTTTGAACCTTGGAGAATCTCACCACCTGACAATGAACTGCGAAGGCGGGATGGCAGCTGTGGTGTCAGTGGTGACCGTAGTTGGTGGTGGCTCAAGGTCGGTTGATTGCGGTGGTAAAACAAAAATACCTTGAACTGGGCTAAAGGAGTTTTTGCCTTCGGTGCCCGGAAAGTTGATTTGCTAGTAGTAACATCATATTTGTTTGCATCTGAGTTGGCACCTGGGTCTGGGTCGATCTCTGACTCGGACCAAGTCAGATGTCAGACTGTTTGTTTTCTATTTTGTTTAAACCTCAGAGTCAGATCTCACCACTTGAAAAGTATAATTTGGTGCTCCTTCACTCAGTTCTGACTCGAAAAAAACAAACGCATATTTGGAGTCAGGTCTGACTCACTCAGATCTTGGTTGGATCAGGTGATTCCTGTCAGTACCAGATCTGTCAAACCTAAAATAAATAAACAAACAAGATGTAAGGTTATGATATTCTGATTCGCACAAATATCAAAATGATTCAAAGTAGTGAATAAGATTGCGATTTTTACTCTCTTCAAATTTTTTTTTTTTTCTCTAACAAAATCTTTGCCAATAATAATGGAATCTACTATTTTTGCTTAGGTCCTATACCGACCACTACAATTTATCTATGTGTTATGAGAAACCAACTAAGATGAAGCAGCAATGATGATGGAACATTAAATTTCCTTTAAAATCAAAATTTAAACCCTGTCAGTATCTTATATTCTTGATTTCCGCATGTAAATACTAATAAGTTTTATTTTTACTTTAAAATCTGCAAATTCAGCCGCATCCAGTCCATCCATCTGCCCAGTGTTGATACCCAAAAACAGATTGGTCCATATCTAAGTCATGGGCTCATGTAGTGACGGTTAGAGCAAGCAGAGAAGGGGAAGGGATTCGATCTGGTCCATGATAGAAGCCAAGGGACTGAATCACAATTTCAGGGAAGAAAAGGAGGTCTTTGTATTTACCAGGGACTGGATGGGCATTCAGGAGAAGGAAATGGTGGTATTGTAAATAAAAGGGGATTAAAGGACACTTGTCAGGATTTCGGGGGGAGGAAATCAGAATATATAGTGATGGAAATGGTACTTGGAAGGGATCTCCTTCTTAATCCTCACCACTTAAAGAAACTTTCACATGGCTTTTAGACTCCATTTCTAGACCTGTGACTAGGATTGGATCTCCACAATTTTACCTTATTAACATTTGGCGACTTCCCTGGGGATTCGATTTGTTCTCCAGGCAGAATGATCCTAAACAATGCAAACGCCACCACCAACGAACCGCGAGCACACCCTGAAGAACAAGAACCAGTTGTGGTCGAGGACATTACTAATTATGATATCGATGAAGAAGGAATACAGTCGATGCAAGCGGTCGCGCTCGGGAAGCAAGTCCACCGCATCAAAAAAGAGAAATGATGTCGCCACTACAAGCGCTAATCTAGCGGGACAGAATCTGGAGACAATGCAGCAGGAATACGAGAATCATGTCCAGTGATGGTAGCAATTAAAGGAGTTGATGAGACAAGCGCGAAGCATTACGCCTACTGCCCCCATTACACCCACGAGCAAGGCCAACGACCAACCCGTACCTAAGAATGACGGAGTGGACGAGAACGTCGAAGAGGCTATCGCACGGTGTATCAAAGCACATTACTGAGTCATCAGGCAGAGCGGGTTTGAATCGATGAATACACCCTACTCAGCCGAAGTCGCTCGTTACAGTTTCCCTAAGGACTAAACCTCGCCAAAATTCAAAATATACAACGGACAAGGGAATGCGCACGAGCATCTCAGCCGCTTCTTGTCGTCAATGACCGCCCACTCGACCAACGAAAGCTTGTGTCTAAGGGAGTTCCTAAGTCGCCAACTGAGACCGCCTTCACCTGGTACGATAACTTGAAGCCGGAGAGCATCACGTCCTGGTCTGTCACGTTCCTGAAGAAGTTTTTCTCACCAAAGCGACACATTACCATCATCGACCTGGGAAGATGTTCATAGTAGATAGACGAGGACATAATCAAGTATATCACGCGTTTCAGAAATCTGTCCCTCGAGTGCCGCGAAGACATAGAAGATCCCCGATTGGTGGAAATCTGTGTCAGGGGAATGAGTGCGGCTTTCCGCATCAACCTGACTAAGTTTCACTTCCCGACCTTTATAAGTCTAGAAGAAGCGGACTTACGGGTCTCTGATTGTAGGATTCGTCAATGCCGGAAACGCAGACTACGAGTGGAGAAACACGGTCAACGCGTCAAGCGGACCCGGCCAAAACAATTTAATTGCGGGAGCGCTCCGAAAGAGGCCTGTGAATAACCCCTATCAAGAAGGCGGTCCAGTGGGGAACACATGAAGACAACAAGGAGGGAACATATTCACAATCCCTTGCACCAAAAGGAAAATGATAGGGTTTATCGACCAATGGGTGCAAAACCAAGAGGTAGTATTACCGCCTATGACGGAAGACCCGAAGAAACTTGACAGAAACCAGCCTCTGTATTGTCATTTTCACCGGCAACTGAGACATTCCACTTTAGACTGTTACAAGGTAAAAACAATGTTCTGGAGGAAAAAGAGCGCAAGAAAGATCGACATGGGACAACAAAATAATAACCTGCCTCCACAACATGAAGCGCTAATGATATTCCACGATCATCGAGAAGATGACGGAGGGCTGTGGGATAGGCCTGCAGCAAAGAAAGATTGTGAAATACTCACTGAAGGAAATAACGACACCAATAGTATGGTCTACAGGTGTTCACAAACAATTTTAGCTCAACGGTTTTACGACTCGATAGGGTTGAGCGAAAAACAATCAAGGGAGGTGAAAAGGCAGGGGTACCGGAATACAACCAACTTTTCGTTTGGGCTCGTGAGTCTTATAGTAAGATATTGACGATCTCAAAAATCAATATCATCTGTTAACCAGAGTAGGATCACAAGTGATCAGTCCAACTCAAGACAAGTCTTGGCAAATCCCCTGGATGGCTGGATGGATTATGGACTTACTCGACAGTTACGAATAACGTACTTCTTGTGTTTGCTTTAATTATATAATCAGAGATATAATGCGGAAAGTAAAAGCACACAAGGCACCAAAGATTTTTTTAACAAGGAAACTACGACCTGTAGAATAACCTCGGGACCTCGTCCAGAATGAACACCACACAGTACTAACTGTCTACAAACGCTAGCCTACTATAAGACTTCGGTCTGGGATGTAGCATATACAAACTCTAGCCCTCCAAGCGAATTGGCTACTGTCGCACTCCTTACGTCTCTTGGATCCCGCAAGACCCTACACACTAGATTCCTCAAGATGACGTCCTTTACAGGCCTAGGAGTTGCTTTAACCGTTGTTAAAGGCTTATATCAACAATACCGGCTTTGCAACCTTAATTACTGATTATATGTTTCGAATTGTCCTCTTCAGTTTGACATACTTAAGTTGACTTCCTTCGGATTGCTCCAAGTCATACGGAAATCTACTTTACAAGTGAGGGCTGACAAGTAAACCGAGTAAACTATGCCCAGCTTGTCTCTACCTCAGCTGTGAAAAGAACCACTTAAGAAACTTACACAACTGGAGCTAACTAGGTCTTACAACACCGTGTGCGTTCATACGTTGCTTCCTTCAACCTTGTATGTAACGTATCAGTTCTTGAATGGCCTTATTGCAGAAGAGAAGGACCGTAGAATAAACAAGAAAATGATCAGGTTACCAAGGTTACAGGTTAATCTGACACAAAGGTATGTTATCGCCTACCTGTGCTTCCCAACTCTCAAGAGAAGTCTTTATAGTCGTTAGGTAAATCCCACAGAGGAACTGCTACCTAATAGAGGATGACTATCACAACAAGCTTACATCGAAGTGCAAGGAGTTTACGATCAATTCCATAGAGAAACTTCACGTATGCTTGATGCTTGTGGTTTTCGTTCTTTAATCCTCTATTTATAGCTCTCAATAAGATAGGTTGCTTTGAGATAAAGCAACAGATTTCTTAACCTACAAGTTAACAAGTGCCCGTGTAAAACGTGCCCGTTACTTGACTTGCACACAAAGAAACCCTAGGTTAATCTCAATTGGAATTCTTTTAACATTTATCTGCCAAGTGGTTTGTTAGCTCTTAACCACTTCAAGATAGAAATCCAATGACTATGAGAACACCTTTATCTTCTTGACTCATTGAGATTCGTTAGATGGACCACAAAAGATATTTCGTGATAAACCAAGTCCAACTAAGAGATAAGGAGTTAGTTGTTTAACCCGCGTGAAAATCCCAGAGAATATTCACTTGGACGGTTCACGCATCTGAATTCCGACCAAATACATCGAATATGTGGTTCACGTACATGTACATGTACAGATTGACGTTTTGGAACTCAGGAGTAAAATCCGGAGTCACTGTTCACGAACCGGTTCGTGAACCGTCGTCACTCAGATTAGGGTTTAAACTGGATCCGCTGAAAGTTCTGGGCTGGGCCAGTACTTAGACGCGTGAGACGCCCTCAGCTATAATCCATGGACTCTGCTCTAAAGTACTCCTTTAAATTCACCCAGATTCCTACATGTGATTTGCAAGCAAATCATTGCTACGGAAAATGTATTGAATCTATCTCATGTACCTTGTAACCTTAGTATGGTGGGAACACATACCAACATAATTATTGGTTATGTAGACAAGAGTACAAATCTCAATCGCTATATCTCTACTAAAGTAGCCGACTATTTCGAAAGATATAATAAGTAGAATTGAAGAAATTTCATATAAAGTCATAACTCCTACTAACCTTTTGTGATGAAGAATATTTGATGTCTTCTTTGTAAAAGCAATCTTCGTCTTCAAGGTCTCTACTACTTCGCCTATATCCCAATTCCGAAATCTAAACTATAGTAGAATAAATCAAGAATTGTGTTTTGACACCTAAAACTGACAAGTAGCTTGACATACCAACGCCAGTGGGTTTGACCGGACAATGCCCTAACAGGAGGCATCGCAGGGATTAATGACGATTGCAGCAGGACAGTCGATACTGGATGACAGAGGGATTACCTTTGATGATAGCGATATTTGTATCCCCGGAGAACACTTGCGCCTCTTATATCTAACAGCCACTATCAATGGGCAACAACTTAAACGAGCCCTCGTCGACGGAAAATCCTCACTTAACCTGATCACACTCCATGCCATGGAGCTCCTCGGGTTCTTTCGGGAAGACGTGGAGGCACGTACAATAGTTGTGCAAAGTTTTGGGGATTCACACAGGCTACCATGGGAATCATACAACTGGTAGTGGAAGTGGAACCCGTTAAGTCACTTGTTCACTTCCATGTGGTAGAAGGAGATACTTCCTTTCACCTACTGTTTGGACGAGGATGGGTGCTGCAACATCGATAGGTCGCGTCGACGTATCATCAATGTGTTAAAATAAACATCAATGGGAAACAACACCGGGTACCCACGACAGAATACCCTTTCGAACCAGAAGAAGTATACATGGCAGAAGCGGTGTTTTTCGAGAGAAAAGTCGAAAACAAAAGTTGAAGGTTTTCTTTAATAAAAGAGTTTACGTTCAATGCCACAGAGAAATTTCTCGTGTGCTTGATGCTTGTGGTTTTCTTTATTTAATCCTCTATTTATATCAATCAATAAGATAGGTTGTTTTGAGATAAAGCAACCGATTACTTGTGCTACCACTTAGGTAGTGCATGTTACTGTTAGAGCATTGCTCGGTTGAACCCACTGATATTGCTATCTCAAGTCAGTTGTCAAGATTAGTTGACAAAAAAACAATCCTTGATAAGTTTACTCTACAACCTCGGACTAGGATAGTTTTAGGCAATCGAGATGAAGACCGCTGAAGACGAAGACCGGAGCTTACTACTTGATAAATCATAACGTCCTCGCTAAAGGTTAGAAAGGTTTTTCCTTTCCATGTTTCGTATTTGCCATTTCTATCATATCAATAGTCTATGATGTTGTTTATAAGATCCGAAGGTATTCTACGATTTTTCGCCTTTGCATTTGTCACATCCGTGATATTATGTATAGGTAGAGTATGTTGAATTGTCTCTTGAAATGACCTCAACGGTGAACGCGTACATGTGTTGCTTATGGCATTCCAGAGAACGAGCGGGTCTCTATGAACGCGTACATACGAGTTCACAGATTTCTCCTGAATTCTCCTGAACTCCAATGGACAACTCTATGAACGTGTACATATAAGCCATGAGAAAACTTCCAACTTTCATATCTTGAAGTTTTCGGTCTAGACATGATTAGTTCTCGGACTTGTCATTACTTGGACCATGGAATTCAACTACTTAATCCTAGCGATGTTCAAACACGATTTGGACTAGAAGTCGCAAGCGATGTTCAAACATGATTTGGACCAGAAGTCGCAAACCTTCAATCAAGGTTGAGTCCTATTTAACTATTGGCCTAGTTCAAAGTTAGAAGAAGATTGAGAACGGGTATTCAAGCTATGGACTTTCCTAGTTCCAGAACTTGCTTGAGCCCTACTCAAGATTGCTTAATTTTCAAGCAAAGCCTCCCTTGATGATCACTATAAATAGATGACCTTCTGCAAGATACAATCTCAATCCTATACACATCTGTGTATCCTTGCATAAAGGTTGGTCGTCATCTCGAAGTCCTTTTGGACCACGACTATTGAAAGACTTCACTTGTGGATCGTGAAGCACAGGTCGGAAGTAAAATACCTGATCATGTATCTTGGGTCGATTGAATATTTTCAATCTTATCACGACCAAGATTTGATAGAAAGTTTATAAGGTAGATCTTAAATCGTAAACCCTAGAAGTTCCTTAACGCATATTCACGAACTAGGTTTAATACTAAGTTCGTCAAGCGTTAGGAGGTAAAGTTGTTTAGGCTAGATCAATAAGCCCTATTCAACAAAACCGATTTCCATTAACCTTGACTTTAAGTCTAAAAGAAATCACAATCGTATTCTCGTTTAATTACTTGGATACTTTTAGGCGTCCTGTTAGAGGCAGGGTAGCGCTAGCCTTCACGAAGGGAAGTGGAGCAACTCCTAGGCCTGTAAAGGACGTCAGCTAGGTGAATCAAGTACGTAGGTTTATGCACATTGGTAGTTGAATTGCTTGTACGGTGAATTCAGTCTCGATACATTCCAGTCCGAAGTCTGAGAGTAGGCTAGCGTTTGTATTCGGTTAATACTGAGGGTGTTCATATCTGGACGAGGTCCCGGGGTTTTTCTGCTAGGTTTGCAGTTTCGTCGTTAACAAAATTCTGGTGTCTTGCATTACTTTTCCCTTCCACATTATATTGTCTCTGATCTATATAATAAAAGTAATTGCAAGTTTGTTGATTCATAACCTATGAGTGAATCCATCTATGTTGAGATCTACGAGAACCACGTTCTTGTTTGGTTCGGTTCTCTGAACTATACTCAGGTTGTTGTTTGAATATTGTTTATTGAGATCGTTCAAACAACCATAATCAACTAGGTTCACAAAAACTAAAAGTTGGTGGTATATCTCGGTATCCCCTCTTTTTCTTAGCTTGCACACAAAGAAATCTAGGTTAATCCATTTGGAAATATTTTAACATTTATCTTCCAAATTGTTTGTTAGGTCTTAGCCACTTCAAGATAGAGATCCAATGAAAATGAGAACACCATAATCTTATTGACTTATTGACATTCGTTATATGGACCACATTAGATATTCTAGTGATAAGGATGAAGTCCAACTAAGAGATAAGGAGTTATCTAGTTAAATCCAACGTAATTATCCCGATGAAAACCACCGGAAGATTCGCGAACCGACTGGACTTGGAATTCGGGCCTAAAAAGTCGAAGCATATTGTTCACGTACATGTACGTGTAAAAAATCGATGTTTTTGGAACTCAAGAGGAAAATCCGGGACTCTTGTATGCGAACCGGTTCATGAACCTGCCTGGTTCCAAATTAGGGTTTCATTGGATCCGCTCGAAGTAATTGGGCTGGGCCAATTCCGTACTTAGACGTGTACGTCCAGAGCTATAATCCATGACTCTGCTTTTAGAGTTACTCCTTAGATTCTGTTAGGGCATTGTCCGGTCAAACCCACTAGCGTTGGTATGTCAAGCTGGTTGTCAGTTTTAGGTGTCAAAACTCAATCTTGATTTAGCCTACTAGAGTTTAGATTTCGGAATTAGGATATAGACAAAGTAGTAGAGACCTTGAAGACGAAGACTGTGAAAACATCAATTATTCTTCATCGACAAAAGGTTACTAGGAGTTATGACTATTATGGAAATTCTTCTATTCTACTTATTCTATCTTTCGAAATAGTCGGCTACTTTAGTAGAGATACTAATAACGATTGAGATCGTATTCTTGTCTACATGACCATGTGTTATGTTGGTATTTGTTCCCACGAAAATTTTACAAGAATGCATGAGATAAATTCCATACCATTTGTCCAGTGCAATGGTTTGCTTGCAAATCACTTGTTGGATATGGATGAATCTAAAGGAGTACTCTTGAGCAAGAGTCCAGAGGATTATAGCTGAGGGCGTCTAACACGTCTAAGTACTGGCCCAACCCAGGACTTTCAGCGGATCCAAGTTAAACCCTAATCTGAATAACGACGGTTCCGGAACCGGTTCGTGAACAGTAACTTGAGATTTTCTCCTGAGTTCCAAAACATCAATTTGTACACGTACATGTACGTGAACCTCAGATTCGATGTATTTGGTCGTAATTCAGAAGGACGGTTTGCGAACCGCCCAAGGTGAATATTCTCTGGAATTTCACACGGGTTAAACTCTGATTCCTTTATCTCTTAGTTGGCTTGGTTATCACGAAATATCTTCTGTGGTCCATCTATCGAATCTCAGTGAGTTAATAAGATACAGATCATCTCTGGTCTGTTGGATTTTTATCTTGAAGTGTTTTTGAGCTAACAAAACACTTGGCAGATAAATGTTAAAAGAATTCCAATTGAGATAAATCTATGTTTAATTGGTTTACAAGTTAGGGTTTCCTAAACTTGTGGGACAAGTAATTAGTTGCTTAATTCCAAAGCAACCTATCTTATTGAGAGCTATAAATAGAGGATTATGGGACGAAAAACCGCAAGCATCAAGCATACACGAGATTTCTCTGTGGAATTGACCGTAAAATCTTTTCACTTCGGTGAATGCTTGTTGTGGTATAGTCATCCTCTATTAGGTAGCAGTTCCTCTGTGGGAATTACCTAACGACTATAAAGACTTCTCTTGAGAGTTGGGAAGCACAGGTAGGAGATTGAGACCTTAGTGGTTGAAATCGGAGTAACCTGTAACCTTGGTAACTGATCACGTTCTTGTCTATTCTACGGTCCTTCTCTTCTGATATAAGGCCATTCAAGAACTGATACGTTACACACAGGGTTGAAAGGAAGCAACGCACGGCTGCACTCGGTGTTGTAAGACCTAGTTAGCTCCAGTTGTATAAGTTTCTTAAGTGATTCTTCGTTTACAACTGAGGTAGAGACAAGTTGGGCATAGTTTACTCGGTTTACTTGTCAGCCCCCGCTTGTAGGTAGATTTCTGTATGACATGGAGAAATCCGAAGGAAGTCACTTTGTGTATGTCAAACTGATAGAGGACAGTTCAAAGATACAGTTGATAATTGAGGTTGCAAAGCCGGAATTATTGACACAAGCCTTTAACAGCGGTTAAAGCAACTCCTAGCCTAGGCCTGTAAAGGACGTCAGCTAGGGGAATCAAGTACTTGACGATCTGTGGGGGATCTAGAGACGTAAGGAGTGCGACAGTAGCCAGTTCACTTGGAAGGTTGGAATTGGTCTCTGCTATATCCCAGACCGAAGTCTTATAGTGGGCTAGTGTTTGTAGACAGTTTGTACTGTGCGGTGTTCTATCTGGACGAGGTCCCGAGGTTTTTCTACAGTTTTAGTTTCCTCGTTAAAAAAATCTCTGGTGTCTTGTGTGCTTTACTTTCCGCATTATATTCTCTGATTATATAATTAAAGCAAACATAAGAAGTACATTATTAATAACCTGATCGTTGTCCCCAATCCATCCATTGGATTTACCAAGACCTTGTCTTGTGTCGGACTGATCCTTGAGATCCAAACTCAGGTTACAGATCTGGATATTGATTTTTGAGATCGTCCAGATCTGACCATAAGACTCACGAGCCCAAACGAAAAGTTGGTTGTATTTCGGTACCCCTGCTTTTTCAGATTCATCCATTCTCCAACAAGTGATTTGCAAGCAAATCATTGCAATGGTAAGTGTATTGAATCTATCTCATGTATCTTGTAAACTTAGTACACCGGGAGAGTATACCAACATAACTCATGGTTATGTAGACAAGATGACAATCTCAATTTCTATAGTATCTCTACTAAAGTAGCCGACTATTTCGAAAGATGGAATAAGTAGAATAGAAGAAATTCCATATAATGTCACAACTCCTACTAACCTTTTGTCGATGAAGAATATATGATGTCTTCTTGGTAATCTCTGTCTTCTTCTTCAAGGTCTCTACTACTTTGTATATATCCCAATTCCGAAATCTAAACTCTAGTAGGCTATATCAAGAATTGTGTTTTGACATCTAAACTTGACAACTAGCTTGACATACCAACACTAGTAGGTTTGACCGAGCAATGCTCTAAAAAGTCTCCAAGGATGTAATATAGTGGTTAACCTTCTGCCATATTTTTTGTTGTCTGTAAAGGTTGCAGTCGTCCGATTGGAGGTCGGGTAGCGATAGTCTTCACGAAGGACTGTGGAGCAACTGTTAAGAAAGGTAGTAAATGACGTCTATTTTCTTTAGGGAGTACATGTGTTTTATCACCTTGCTGTGGTTAGAGGCATAGGAATACTGAGGGGAAGAATTGTGACTAATAGTCGTATTACGATCATATTGTTTTAACTAACTAGTTCGAAGTATGAGAGTAGGTGTGTTGGCGGTTTAATTATTAAGAGTATTCAAAACTGAACTAGGTCCCGGGGTTTTTCTACGAGTTTGTAGTTTCCTCTTTAACAAAATTCTTGTGTGTACTTTACTTTATTTCCGCATCATATTTGACTTGTCATTTATAATTAAAGTATCATACTTGTATGTTAACAAAGCCTTTTGGTATCATGTATTGATTCCCGTTGAGTGATTCGATCAGTAATGAAAGAGACCTTGCTCTTGAGTTCTTGAATCCAGGAACCGTACAAGGTTGATCTTGTAGACAACTTAATATTGTACGGTGTTCAAAACTGGACTAGTTCCCCGGGGTTTTTTGCTGGACTATGGTTTCCTCATTAACAAAACTTCTAGTGTCTTGTGTGCTTTTCTTTGCGCATTTTATCATTGATTATATAATTAAAGTAACACAAGTTGTACGTTAGTAACCTGCAGTTAATTCCCAATCCTTTCGATGGATTCATCAAGACTTGTCTTGGGCCGGAATTGATCATTAATGATCCAATTCAGGTTACACAAGTGTGGATATTGATTTTTGAGATCGTCCATATCTTACCAGAGACTCACGAACCTAAAAAGTGGTTGTATTTCGGTACCCCTGCTTTTTCAATTGGAATCAGAGCGGGAAAACACATAAAAGGCGTAATTGTCTGTGTTTATTACGTTTCGTGAATATGGAACAAAGCTCTAGAGCTTGTACGTATTACCAGATGCTGAAGATGATGATTTCGATGATACGTTATCAAATCTCATCATGTCATCAAGAGAACTCCTTAAAGTCCCTTCGAGATGATTGAAGTCTCTTGACGTCTTTATCAGTCTTGAAAAACAGATTGTTAATCTCTCTCATTACCTAGAGACATATCTTAGGAAAGAAGAAGAAGAGTCTTTGAATCGCCTGCACAAGGTCGTGGAGGATAACGCACATGTTGAAGTTGACATTGATCAACTTATTAGAGAGAGACTGAAACGTCTTTTTATGCTAAACGTCAAAATCATGCTACTATCAATACATTTTTGATGAGGAATCCATGGATGTCATAATTCATGATCAGTTGTGTGACAACTCATACGTTGATGAAAATCACAAAGAGGAATGGTTAGTAATACCCTGTGCTCTCCCCAAACAAGATGTAAATCATTTTGTTCGACGTGGTAACAGACATTAAGGCTTTGCTAAAACTCATCCTTATATTAAAAACTCTTCACATTTTTTGAAAGAAAAGCACAAGGGTTATTTCCTTGGACTATGGTGAATCTCCTGAATATGTCATTCACCATTCAGATACTGAAATTGAAAAGAACACAACTCATCGGACTTATGTTGACCTCAAGGTATTAGACTTTTCTGCCCAACTTTCGAAGAGTTTTTTTTTTTTCAACCCCGCATTTATTCTTACTGATTTATCTTGGAGTATACCTAGCTCATCTCTCTCAACCACCGTAACCAAGTTCTTTTTGTAGTAAATCGTCTCATTTGTGATACTAGCATATTGAGTATTGTATAAATCTCCTTATATCCATGTTTTTTATCTGTAATGTAATGATATTTACACATTTTCTCTATAGGGCTAAAAACAACAGACCTAATCCATGACTGAAAATCAACTGAGATAAATATGTTTATATAAACCAATAAAAAAAAGAATAAATGAATTCTTCTTTCAAAAAATTCTAAACCTTTTTGTATATCTTAGAAAAAGAAAACTAAGAAAGGTTCGAACAAACATCAAATAATTTCATTGTTGTCGCAGTGCAAGCCAATACAAGCAAACTTTATTTAGAGGAATTCCATATATGAAAAATTCCAATTGTTATATTTTTGAGTAATTTCTTGAAATATTTGGTTTAAAATATTTCAACCAAAGAAAAATTTTCAGGCACAAAAAGATAAGTGTATAAATAAGAGATTGAAGCTTAGTATGAAACTTAGTATTTTATCAGGGATATCATATATATATATATATATATAAAAGACAGAGGATATATACGAGATTGAAGCTATTATTATGATTCCTAAGAAATAAAAAGAAGTTTAATGTCTAATGTTTAATCTGAAACTTCGGATGAACATTAACAGGAGTGATATATCTGAAATTACTTTCAATTGAAGAATTATGGAATATCTATCCATTTATTATCCCAATAGAGAATTATAAATTTCGTTGTCAACTTTTGAGTGAACTCAATCACTTTTTAAATTTCCAAAATTTTATATTTGTGGGAATTCGAATCTTGAATAAAGATCTCAACTCAGGTTGTACTTGGATATTGATAAACATTAATTGAATTTGCTTTCAATTGTTATATTTGATTCTATTGTCAGACTTGGGGCTAAAGGCAAGACCGGATTTGGCAAATGCAGAGAACCTACTAAACAACTGAAAAATTTCTCTTAAATGTATAACATTGTTCAACAAGAAGTAAAGCTCTAGAAAGAGATTCCATACGGATTATAAACAAATTAATTAGGGACACTTAAACCACAAACAATACTATGAGGGAAAGAATTTGTACTGGACATAATTATATGCTCCACTCTATTTTGCAAGTATAAAGCATGTAACAGTTGTACTTGTACCACAAATATATCACTTTTCTTTTGTCTTAAAAAAAATGTCTCAGCATTCTAGTTAAGAGTGACGATTTCATTGGATGTGTACACTTTTGTTTGGATAAAAGCTTGTGACTGGGTAAATCAACCGCCAAGTATTACGAAACAATCTCCTTAGGTAAAAACAAGTGTTCAACATGACTTACCCTTTAATTAGTAGGGGACTTCCAAATTCAGTAGACATGCGTTCTAACTGCTTTCCATTGCATAAATACTTGTATTTTTTGCAACATTTCGCACATATTTGTTGTCCTGGCAGTGTCAATCTCATCTCCATCACCCTATGATACACACGGAGAAAGTGATCACCACAACATCCATTATGAGTGATTTTTCAGGAGGATTCAGTGTGTGTTTTTTAATTAATCGGTCATCATATTAATAAACAATCAGAAAACTAA